>CAWVQI010000099.1:0-77711 GCA_963932335.1 Andrena marginata
AAAAAAATCGAAGACAGCATAAATTAAATTTGATAAAATTTCGTTCATAAGAATTAAAATTTGTAAAAAAATCAAAAAAATCGAAGATAGTTTGAATTAAATTTGCTAAAGTTTAGTTCATAAAAATAAAAATTTGTAAGAAAATCCAAAAAAATCGAAGACAGCTTAAATTAAATTTGCTAAAATTTAGTTCATAAAACTTAAAAATTTTATGAAAATCCAAAAAAATCGAAGATAGTTTCAATTAAATTTGCAAAAATTTCGTTCATAAAAAAAAAATTTGTAAAAAAATCCAAAAAAATCGAAGATAGTTTCAAATAAATTTGATAAAATTTCGTTCATAAAAAAAAATTTGTAAAAAAATCCAAAAAAATCGAAGATAGTTTCAATTAAATTTGCTAAAATTTCGTTCATAAAAATTAAAATTTGTAAAAAAATCCAAAAAAATCGAAGATAGTTTCAATAAAATTTGCTAAAATTTCGTTCATAAAAATTAAAATTTGTAAAAAAATCATAAAAATCGAAGATAGTTTTAATTAAATTTGCTAAAATTTAGTTCTTAAAATTAAAATTTGTAAAAAAATAAAAAAAAATCGAAGATAGTTTCAATTAAATTTGCTAAAATTTCGTTCATAAAATTAAAATTTGTAAAAAAATCCAAAAAAATCGAAGATAGTTTCAATTAAATTTGCTAAAATTTCGTTCATAAAAAAAAAATTTGTAAAAAATCCAAAAAAATCGAAGATAGTTTCAATTAAATTTGCTAAAATTTCGTTCATAAAAATAAAAATTTGTAAAAAAATAAAAAAAAATCGAAGATAGTTTCAATTAAATTTGCTAAAATTTCGTTCATAAAATTAAAATTTGTAAAAAAATCCAAAAAAATCGAAGATAGTTTCAATTAAATTTGATAAAATTTCGTTCATAAAAAAAAAATTTGTAAAAAAATCCAAAAAAATCGAAGATAGTTTCAATTAAATTTGCTAAAATTTCGTTCATAAAAAAAAAATTTGTAAAAAAATCCAAAAAAATCGAAGATAGTTTTAATTAAATTTGCTAAAATTTCGTTCATAAAATAAAAATTTGTAAAAAAATCCAAAAAATCGAAGATAGTTTCAATTAAATTTGCTAAAATTTCGTTCATAAAATTAAAATTTGTAAAAAATTCAAAAAAATCGAAGATAGTTTCAATTAAATTTGCTAAAATTTCGTTCATAAAAAAAAATTTGTAAAAAAATCCAAAAAAATCGAAGATAGTTTTAATTAAATTTGCTAAAATTTCGTTCATAAAATAAAAATTTGTAAAAAAATCCAAAAAAATCGAAGATAGTTTCAATTAAATTTGCTAAAATTTCGTTCATAAAAAAAAAATTTGTAAAAAATCCAAAAAAATCGAAGATAGTTTCAATTAAATTGCTAAAATTTCGTTCATAAAAATAAAAATTTGTAAAAAAATTCAAAAAAATCGAAGATAGTTTCAATTAAATTTGCTAAAATTTCGTTCATAAAAATAAAAATTTGTAAAAAAATAAAAAAAATCGGAGATAGTTTCAATTAAATTTGGTAAAATTTCGTTCATAAAAATAAAAATTTGTAAAAAAATCGAAGATAGTTTCAATTAAATTTGCTAAAATTTCGTTCATAAAAATAAAAATTTGTAAAAAAATAAAAAAAAATCGAAGACAGCTTAAATTAAATTTCGTTCATAAAATTAAAATTTGTAAAAAAATCCAAAAAAATCGAAGATAGTTTCAATTAAATTTGATAAAATTTCGTTCATAAAAATTAAAATTTGTAAAAAAATAAAAAAAAATCGAAGATAGTTTCAATTAAATTTGCTAAAATTTCGTTCATAAAATAAAAATTTGTAAAAAAATCGAAGATAGTTTCAATTAAATTTGCTAAAATTTCGTTCATAAAAATAAAAATTTGTAAAAAAATAAAAAAAAATCGAAGATAGTTTCAATTAAATTTGCTAAAATTTCGTTCATAAAATTAAAATTTGTAAAAAAATCCAAAAAAATCGAAGATAGTTTCAATTAAATTTGATAAAATTTCGTTCATAAAAATTAAAATTTGTAAAAAAATCAATATATCGAAAATAGTTTGAATTAAATTTGCTGAAGTTTAGTTCATAAAAATTAAAATTTGTAGGAAAATCCAAAAAAATCGAAGACAGCTTAAATTAAATTTGCTAAAATTTAGTTCATAGAACTTACAAATTTTAAGAAAATCCAAAAAAATCGAAGATAGTTTCAATTAAATTTGCTAAAATTACGTTCATAAAAAAAAAATTTGAAAAAAAATCCAAAAAAATCGAAGATAGTTTCAATTAAATTTGCTAAAATTTCGTTCATAAAAATAAAAATTTGTAAAAAAATAAAAAAAAATCGAAGATAGTTTCAATTAAATTTGCTAAAATTTCGTTCATAAAATTAAAATTTGTAAAAAAATCCAAAAAATCGAAGATAGTTTCAATTAAATTTGATAAAATTTCGTTCATAAAAAAAAAATTTGTAAAAAATCCAAAAAAATCGAAGATAGTTTCAATTAAATTTGCTAAAATTTCGTTCATAAAAATTAAAATTTGTAAAAAAATCCAAAAAAATCGAAGATAGTTTCAATTAAATTTGCTAAAATTTCGTTCATAAAAATTAAAATTTGTAAAAAAATCATAAAAATCGAAGATAGTTTTAATTAAATTTGCTACAATTTAGTTCTTAAAAATTAAAATTTGTAAGAAAATCCAAAAAAATCGAAGACAGCATAAATTAAATTTGATAAAATTTCGTTCATAAGAATTAAAATTTGTAAAAAAATCAAAAAAATCGAAGATAGTTTGAATTAAATTTGCTAAAGTTTAGTTCATAAAAATAAAAATTTGTAAGAAAATCCAAAAAAATCGAAGACAGCTTAAATTAAATTTGCTAAAATTTAGTTCATAAAACTTAAAAATTTTATGAAAATCCAAAAAAATCGAAGATAGTTTCAATTAAATTTGCAAAAATTTCGTTCATAAAAATAAAAATTTGTAAAAAAATAAAAAAAAATCGAAGATAGTTTCAATTAAATTTGCTAAAATTTCGTTCATAAAATTAAAATTTGTAAAAAAATCCAAAAAATCGAAGATAGTTTCAATTAAATTTGATAAAATTTCGTTCATAAAAAAAAAATTTGTAAAAAAATCATAAAAATCGAAGATAGTTTTAATTAAATTTGCTAAAATTTAGTTCTTAAAAATTAAAATTTGTAAAAAAATAAAAAAAAATCGAAGATAGTTTCAATTAAATTTGCTAAAATTTCGTTCATAAAATTAAAATTTGTAAAAAAATCCAAAAAAATCGAAGATAGTTTCAATTAAATTTGATAAAATTTCGTTCATAAAAAAAAAATTTGAAAAAAAATCCAAAAAAATCGAAGATAGTTTCAATTAAATTTGCTAAAATTTCGTTCATAAAAATTAAAATTTGTAAAAAAATCCAAAAAAATCGAAGATAGTTTCAATTAAATTTGCTAAAATTTCGTTCATAAAAATTAAAATTTGTAAAAAAATCATAAAAATCGAAGATAGTTTTAATTAAATTTTCTAAAATTTAGTTCTTAAAAATTAAAATTTGTAAGAAAATCCAAAAAAATCGAAGACAGCATAAATTAAATTTGATAAAATTTCGTTCATAAAAATTAAAATTTGTAAAAAAATCAAAAAAATCGAAGATAGTTTGAATTAAATTTGCTAAAGTTTAGTTCATAAAAATAAAAATTTGTAAGAAAATCCAAAAAAATCGAAGACAGCTTAAATTGAATTTGCTAAAATTTAGTTCATAAAACTTAAAAATTTTATGAAAATCCAAAAAAATCGAAGATAGTTTCAATTAAATTTGCAAAAATTTCGTTCATAAAAATAAAAATTTGTAAAAAAATAAAAAAAAATCGAAGATAGTTTCAATTAAATTTGCTAAAATTTCGTTCATAAAAATTAAAATTTGTAAAAAAATCATAAAAATCGAAGATAGTTTTAATTAAATTTGCTACAATTTAGTTCTTAAAAATTAAAATTTGTAAGAAAATCCAAAAAAATCGAAGACAGCATAAATTAAATTTGATAAAATTTCGTTCATAAGAATTAAAATTTGTAAAAAAATCAAAAAAATCGAAGATAGTTTGAATTAAATTTGCTAAAGTTTAGTTCATAAAAATAAAAATTTGTAAGAAAATCCAAAAAAATCGAAGACAGCTTAAATTAAATTTGCTAAAATTTAGTTCATAAAACTTAAAAATTTTATGAAAATCCAAAAAAATCGAAGATAGTTTCAATTAAATTTGCAAAAATTTCGTTCATAAAAAAAAAATTTGTAAAAAAATCCAAAAAAATCGAAGATAGTTTCAAATAAATTTGATAAAATTTCGTTCATAAAAAAAAAATTTGTAAAAAAATCCAAAAAAATCGAAGATAGTTTCAATTAAATTTGCTAAAATTTCGTTCATAAAAATTAAAATTTGTAAAAAAATCCAAAAAAATCGAAGATAGTTTCAATAAAATTTGCTAAAATTTCGTTCATAAAAATTAAAATTTGTAAAAAAATCATAAAAATCGAAGATAGTTTTAATTAAATTTGCTAAAATTTAGTTCTTAAAAATTAAAATTTGTAAAAAAATAAAAAAAAATCGAAGATAGTTTCAATTAAATTTGCTAAAATTTCGTTCATAAAATTAAAATTTGTAAAAAAATCCAAAAAAATCGAAGATAGTTTCAATTAAATTTGCTAAAATTTCGTTCATAAAAAAAAAATTTGTAAAAAAATCCAAAAAAATCGAAGATAGTTTCAATTAAATTTGCTAAAATTTCGTTCATAAAAATAAAAATTTGTAAAAAAATAAAAAAAAATCGAAGATAGTTTCAATTAAATTTGCTAAAATTTCGTTCATAAAATTAAAATTTGTAAAAAAATCCAAAAAAATCGAAGATAGTTTCAATTAAATTTGATAAAATTTCGTTCATAAAAAAAAAATTTGTAAAAAAATCCAAAAAAATCGAAGATAGTTTCAATTAAATTTGCTAAAATTTCGTTCATAAAAATAAAAATTTGTAAAAAAATAAAAAAAAATCGAAGATAGTTTCAATTAAATTTGCTAAAATTTCGTTCATAAAATTAAAATTTGTAAAAAAATCCAAAAAAATCGAAGATAGTTTCAATTAAATTTGATAAAATTTCGTTCATAAAAAAAAAATTTGTAAAAAAATCCAAAAAAATCGAAGATAGTTTCAATTAAATTTGCTAAAATTTCGTTCATAAAAATTAAAATTTGTAAAAAAATCCAAAAAAATCGAAGATAGTTTCAATTAAATTTGCTAAAATTTCGTTCATAAAAATTAAAATTTGTAAAAAAATCATAAAAATCGAAGATAGTTTTAATTAAATTTGCTAAAATTTAGTTCTTAAAAATTAAAATTTGTAAGAAAATCCAAAAAAATCGAAGACAGCATAAATTAAATTTGATAAAATTTCGTTCATAAAAATTAAAATTTGTAAAAAAATCAAAAAAATCGAAGATAGTTTGAATTAAATTTGCTAAAGTTTAGTTCATAAAAATAAAAATTTGTAAGAAAATCCAAAAAAATCGAAGACAGCTTAAATTAAATTTGCTAAAATTTAGTTCATAAAACTTAAAAATTTTATGAAAATCCAAAAAAATCGAAGATAGTTTCAATTAAATTTGCAAAAATTTCGTTCATAAAAAAAAATTTGTAAAAAAATCCAAAAAAATCGAAGATAGTTTCAATTAAATTTGCTAAAATTTCGTTCATAAAAATTAAAATTTGTAAAAAAATCGAAAAAAATCGAAGATAGTTTCAAATAAATTTGCTAAAATTTCGTTCATAAAAATAAAAATTTGTAAAAAAATTCAAAAAAATCGAAGATAGTTTCAATTAAATTTGTTAAAATTTCGTTCATAAAAATAAAAATTTGTAAAAAAATCAAAAAAATCGAAGATAGTTTCAATTAAATTGGCTAAAATTTCGTTCATAAAAATAAAAATTTGTAAAAAAATTCAAAAAAATCGAAGATAGTTTCAATTAAATTTGCTAAAATTTCGTTCATAAAAATAAAAATTTGTAAAAAAATCCAAAAAAATCGAAGATAGTTTCAATTAAATTTGCTAAAATTTCGTTCATAAAATTAAAATTTGTAAAAAATTCAAAAAAATCGAAGATAGTTTCAATTAAATTTGCTAAAATTTCGTTCATAAAAAAAAAATTTGTAAAAAAATCCAAAAAAATCGAAGATAGTTTTAATTAAATTTGCTAAAATTTCGTTCATAAAATAAAAATTTGTAAAAAAATCCAAAAAAATCGAAGATAGTTTCAATTAAATTTGCTAAAATTTCGTTCATAAAAATAAAAATTTGTAAAAAAATCGAAGATAGTTTCAATTAAATTTGCTAAAATTTCGTTCATAAAAATAAAAATTTGTAAAAAAATAAAAAAAAATCGAAGATAGTTTCAATTAAATTTGCTAAAATTTCGTTCATAAAATTAAAATTTGTAAAAAAATCCAAAAAAATCGAAGATAGTTTCAATTAAATTTGATAAAATTTCGTTCATAAAAATTAAAATTTGTAAAAAAATCAAAATATCGAAAATAGTTTGAATTAAATTTGCTGAAGTTTATTTCATAAAAATTAAAATTTGTAGGAAAATCCAAAAAAATCGAAGACAGCTTAAATTAAATTTACTAAAATTTAGTTCATAGAACTTAAAAATTTTAAGAAAATCCAAAAAAATCGAAGATAGTTTCAATTAAATTTGCTAAAATTTCGTTCATAAAAAAAAAATTTGTAAAAAAATCCAAAAAAATCGAAGATAGTTTCAATTAAATTTGCTAAAATTTCGTTCATAAAAATAAAAATTTGTAAAAAAATAAAAAAAAATCGAAGATAGTTTCAATTAAATTTGCTAAAATTTCGTTCATAAAATTAAAATTTGTAAAAAAATCCAAAAAAATCGAAGATAGTTTCAATTAAATTTGATAAAATTTCGTTCATAAAAAAAAAATTTGTAAAAAAATCCAAAAAAATCGAAGATAGTTTCAATTAAATTTGCTAAAATTTCGTTCATAAAAAAAAATTTGTAAAAAAATCCAAAAAAATCGAAGATAGTTTCAATTAAATTTGCTAAAATTTCGTTCATAAAAATAAAAATTTGTAAAAAAATTCAAAAAAATCGAAGATAGTTTCAATTAAATTTGCTAAAATTTCGTTCATAAAAATAAAAATTTGTAAAAAAATAAAAAAAAATCGAAGATAGTTTCAATTAAATTTGCTAAAATTTCGTTCATAAAAATAAAAATTTGTAAAAAAATCGAAGATAGTTTCAATTAAATTTGCTAAAATTTCGTTCATAAAAATAAAAATTTGTAAAAAAATAAAAAAAATCGAAGACAGCTTAAATTAAATTTCGTTCATAAAATTAAAATTTGTAAAAAAATCCAAAAAAATCGAAGATAGTTTCAATTAAATTTGATAAAATTTCGTTCATAAAAATTAAAATTTGTAAAAAAATCAAAATATCGAAAATAGTTTGAATTAAATTTGCTGAAGTTTAGTTCATAAAAATTAAAATTTGTAGGAAAATCCAAAAAAATCGAAGACAGCTTAAATTAAATTTGCTAAAATTTAGTTCATAGAACTTAAAAATTTTAAGAAAATCCAAAAAAATCGAAGATAGTTTCAATTAAATTTGCTAAAATTTCGTTCATAAAAAAAAAATTTGTTAAAAAATCCAAAAAAATCGAAGATAGTTTCAATTAAATTTGCTAAAATTTCGTTCATAAAAATAAAAATTTGTAAAAAAATAAAAAAAAATCGAAGATAGTTTCAATTAAATTTGCTAAAATTTCGTTCATAAAATTAAAATTTGTAAAAAAATCCAAAAAAATCGAAGATAGTTTCAATTAAATTTGATAAAATTTCGTTCATAAAAAAAAAAATTGTATAAAAATCCAAAAAAATCGAAGATAGTTTCAATTAAATTTGCTAAAATTTCGTTCATAAAAATTAAAATTTGTAAAAAAATCGAAAAAAATCGAAGATAGTTTCAAATAAATTTGCTAAAATTTCGTTCATAAAAATAAAAATTTGTAAAAAAATTCAAAAAAATCGAAGATAGTTTCAATTAAATTTGTTAAAATTTCGTTCATAAAAATAAAAATTTGTAAAAAAATAAAAAAGAATCGAAGATAGTTTCAATTAAATTTGCTAAAATTTCGTTCATAAAAATAAAAATTTGTAAAAAAATCGAAGATAGTTTCAATTAAATTTGCTAAAATTTCGTTCATAAAAATAAAATTTGTAAAAAAATAAAAAAAAATCGAAGACAGCTTAAATTAAATTTCGTTCATAAAATTAAAATTTGTAAAAAAATCCAAAAAAATCGAAGATAGTTTCAATTAAATTTGATAAAATTTCGTTCATAAAAATTAAAATTTGTAAAAAAATCAAAATATCGAAAATAGTTTGAATTAAATTTGCTGAAGTTTAGTTCATAAAAATTAAAATTTGTAGGAAAATCCAAAAAAATCGAAGACAGCTTAAATTAAATTTGCTAAAATTTAGTTCATAGAACTTAAAAATTTTAAGAAAATCCAAAAAATCGAAGATAGTTTCAATTAAATTTGCTAAAATTTCGTTCATAAAAAAAAAAATTTGTTAAAAAATCCAAAAAAATCGAAGATAGTTTCAATTAAATTTGCTAAAATTTCGTTCATAAAAATAAAAATTTGTAAAAAAATAAAAAAAAATCGAAGATAGTTTCAATTAAATTTGCTAAAATTTCGTTCATAAAATTAAAATTTGTAAAAAAATCCAAAAAAATCGAAGATAGTTTCAATTAAATTTGATAAAATTTCGTTCATAAAAAAAAAAATTGTATAAAAATCCAAAAAAATCGAAGATAGTTTCAATTAAATTTGCTAAAATTTCGTTCATAAAAATTAAAATTTGTAAAAAAATCCAAAAAAATCGAAGATAGTTTCAATTAAATTTGCTAAAATTTCGTTCATAAAAATTAAAATTTGTAAAAAAATCATAAAAATCGAAGATAGTTTTAATTAAATTTGCTAAAATTTAGTTCTTAAAAATTAAAATTTGTAAGAAAATCCAAAAAAATCGAAGACAGCATAAATTAAATTTGATAAAATTTCGTTCATAAAAATTAAAATTTGTAAAAAAATCAAGAAAATCGAAGATTGTTTGAATTAAATTTGCTAAAGTTTAGTTCATAAAAATAAAAATTTGTAAGAAAATCCAAAAAAATCGAAGACAGCTTAAATTAAATTTGCTAAAATTTAGTTCATAAAACTTAAAAATTTTATGAAAATCCAAAAAAATCGAAGATAGTTTCAATTAAATTTGCAAAAATTTCGTTCATAAAAAAAAAATTTGTAAAAAAATCCAAAAAAATCGAAGATAGTTTCAATTAAATTTGCTAAAATTTCGTTCATAAAAATAAAAATTTGTAAAAAAATTCAAAAAAATCGAAGATAGTTTCAATTAAATTTGCTAAAATTTCGTTCATAAAAATAAAAATTTGTAAAAAAATAAAAAAAAATCGAAGATAGTTTCAATTAAATTTGCTAAAATTTCGTTCATAAAAATAAAAATATGTAAAAAAATCGAAGATAGTTTCAATTAAATTTGCTAAAATTTCGTTCAAAAAATAAAAATTTGTAAAAAAATAAAAAAAAATCGAAGATAGTTTCAATTAAATTTGCTAAAATTTCGTTCATAAAATTAAAATTTGTAAAAAAATCCAAAAAAATCGAAGATAGTTTCAATTAAATTTGATAAAATTTCGTTCATAAAAATTAAAATTTGTAAAAAAATCAAAATATCGAAAATAGTTTGAATTAAATTTGCTGAAGTTTAGTTCATAAAAATTAAAATTTGTAGGAAAATCCAAAAAAATCGAAGACAGCTTAAATTAAATTTGCTAAAATTTAGTTCATAGAACTTAAAAATTTTAAGAAAATCCAAAAAAATCGAAGATAGTTTCAATTAAATTTGCTAAAATTACGTTCATAAAAAAAAATTTGTAAAAAAATCCAAAAAAATCGAAGATAGTTTCAATTAAATTTGCTAAAATTTCGTTCATAAAAATAAAAATTTGTAAAAAAATAAAAAAAAATCGAAGATAGTTTCAATTAAATTTGCTAAAATTTCGTTCATAAAATTAAAATTTGTAAAAAAATCCAAAAAAATCGAAGATAGTTTCAATTAAATTTGATAAAATTTCGTTCATAAAAAAAAAATTTGTAAAAAAATCCAAAAAAATCGAAGATAGTTTCAATTAAATTTGCTAAAATTTCGTTCATAAAAATTAAAATTTGTAAAAATATCCAAAAAAATCGAAGATAGTTTCAATTAAATTTGCTAAAATTTCGTTCATAAAAATTAAAATTTGTAAAAAAATCCAAAAAAATCGAAGATAGTTTCAATTAAATTTGCTAAAATTTCGTTCATAAAATTAAAATTTGTAAAAAATTCAAAAAAATCGAAGATAGTTTCAATTAAATTTGCTAAAATTTCGTTCATAAAAAAAAAATTTGTAAAAAAATCCAAAAAAATCGAAGATAGTTTCAATTAAATTTGCTAAAATTTCGTTCATAAAAATTAAAATTTGTAAAAAAATCATAAAAATCGAAGATAGTTTTAATTAAATTTGCTAAAATTTAGTTCTTAAAAATTAAAATTTGTAAGAAAATCCAAAAAAATCGAAGACAGCATAAATTAAATTTGATAAAATTTCGTTCATAAAAATTAAAATTTGTAAAAAAATCAAAAAAATCGAAGATAGTTTGAATTAAATTTGCTAAAGTTTAGTTCATAAAAATAAAAATTTGTAAGAAAATCCAAAAAAATCGAAGACAGCTTAAATTAAATTTGCTAAAATTTAGTTCATAAAACTTAAAAATTTTATGAAAATCCAAAAAAATCGAAGATAGTTTCAATTAAATTTGCAAAAATTTCGTTCATAAAAAAAAAATTTGTAAAAAAATCCAAAAAAATCGAAGATAGTTTCAATTAAATTTGCTAAAATTTCGTTCATAAAAATTAAAATTTGTAAAAAAATCGAAAAAAATCGAAGATAGTTTCAAATAAATTTGCTAAAATTTCGTTCATAAAAATAAAAATTTGTAAAAAAATTCAAAAAATCGAAGATAGTTTCAATTAAATTTGTTAAAATTTCGTTCATAAAAATAAAAATTTGTAAAAAAATCAAAAAAATCGAAGATAGTTTCAATTAAATTGGCTAAAATTTCGTTCATAAAAATAAAAATTTGTAAAAAAATTCAAAAAAATCGAAGATAGTTTCAATTAAATTTGCTAAAATTTCGTTCATAAAAATAAAAATTTGTAAAAAAATCCAAAAAATCGAAGATAGTTTCAATTAAATTTGCTAAAATTTCGTTCATAAAATTAAAATTTGTAAAAAATTCAAAAAAATCGAAGATAGTTTCAATTAAATTTGCTAAAATTTCGTTCATAAAAAAAAATTTGTAAAAAAAATCCAAAAAAATCGAAGATAGTTTTAATTAAATTTGCTAAAATTTCGTTCATAAAATAAAAATTTGTAAAAAAATCCAAAAAAATCGAAGATAGTTTCAATTAAATTTGCTAAAATTTCGTTCATAAAAAAAAAATTTGTAAAAAAATCCAAAAAAATCGAAGATAGTTTCAATTAAATTTGCTAAAATTTCGTTCATAAAAAAAAATTTGTAAAAAAATCCAAAAAAATCGAAGATAGTTTTAATTAAATTTGCTAAAATTTCGTTCATAAAATAAAAATTTGTAAAAAAATCCAAAAAAATCGAAGATAGTTTCAATTAAATTTGCTAAAATTTCGTTCATAAAAAAAAAATTTGTAAAAAAATCCAAAAAAATCGAAGATAGTTTCAATTAAATTTGCTAAAATTTCGTTCATAAAAAAAAAATTTGTAAAAAAATCCAAAAAAATCGAAGATAGTTTTAATTAAATTTGCTAAAATTTCGTTCATAAAATAAAAATTTGTAAAAAAATCCAAAAAAATCGAAGATAGTTTCAATTAAATTTGCTAAAATTTCGTTCATAAAATTAAAATTTGTAAAAAATTCAAAAAAATCGAAGATAGTTTCAATTAAATTTGCTAAAATTTCGTTCATAAAAAAAAATTTGTAAAAAAATCCAAAAAAATCGAAGATAGTTTTAATTAAATTTGCTAAAATTTCGTTCATAAAATAAAAATTTGTAAAAAAATCCAAAAAAATCGAAGATAGTTTCAATTAAATTTGCTAAAATTTCGTTCATAAAAAAAAAATTTGTAAAAAAAATCCAAAAAAATCGAAGATAGTTTCAATTAAATTTGCTAAAATTTCGTTCATAAAAATAAAAATTTGTAAAAAAATTCAAAAAAATCGAAGATAGCTTCAATTAAATTTGCTAAAATTTCGTTCATAAAAATAAAAATTTGTAAAAAAATAAAAAAAAATCGAAGATAGTTTCAATTAAATTTGCTAAAATTTCGTTCATAAAAATAAAAATTTGTAAAAAAATCGAAGATAGTTTCAATTAAATTTGCTAAAATTTCGTTCATAAAAATAAAAATTTGTAAAAAAATAAAAAAAAATCGAAGATAGTTTCAATTAAATTTGCTAAAATTTCGTTCATAAAATTAAAATTTGTAAAAAAATCCAAAAAAATCGAAGATAGTTTCAATTAAATTTGATAAAATTTCGTTCATAAAAATTAAAATTTGTAAAAAAATCAAAATATCGAAAATAGTTTGAATTAAATTTGCTGAAGTTTATTTCATAAAAATTAAAATTTGTAGGAAAATCCAAAAAAATCGAAGACAGCTTAAATTAAATTTACTAAAATTTAGTTCATAGAACTTAAAAATTTTAAGAAAATCCAAAAAAATCGAAGATAGTTTCAATTAAATTTGCTAAAATTTCGTTCATAAAAAAAAAATTTGTAAAAAAATCCAAAAAAATCGAAGATAGTTTCAATTAAATTTGCTAAAATTTCGTTCATAAAAATAAAAATTTGTAAAAAAATAAAAAAAATCGAAGATAGTTTCAATTAAATTTGCTAAAATTTCGTTCATAAAATTAAAATTTGTAAAAAAATCCAAAAAAATCGAAGATAGTTTCAATTAAATTTGATAAAATTTCGTTCATAAAAAAAAAATTTGTAAAAAAATCCAAAAAAATCGAAGATAGTTTCAATTAAATTTGCTAAAATTTCGTTCATAAAAATTAAAATTTGTAAAAAAATCCAAAAAAATCGAAGATAGTTTCAATTAAATTTGCTAAAATTTCGTTCATAAAAATTAAATTTGTAAAAAAATCATAAAAATCGAAGATAGTTTTAATTAAATTTGCTAAAATTTAGTTCTTAAAAATTAAAATTTGTAAGAAAATCCAAAAAAATCGAAGACAGCATAAATTAAATTTGATAAAATTTCGTTCATAAAAATTAAAATTTGTAAAAAAATCAAAAAAATCGAAGATAGTTTGAATTAAATTTGCTAAAGTTTAGTTCATAAAAATAAAAATTTGTAAGAAAATCCAAAAAAATCGAAGACAGCTTAAATTAAATTTGCTAAAATTTAGTTCATAAAACTTAAAAATTTTATGAAAATCCAAAAAATCGAAGATAGTTTCAATTAAATTTGCAAAAATTTCGTTCATAAAAAAAAAATTGTAAAAAAATCCAAAAAAATCGAAGATAGTTTCAATTAAATTTGCTAAAATTTCGTTCATAAAAATTAAAATTTGTAAAAAAATCGAAAAAAATCGAAGATAGTTTCAAATAAATTTGCTAAAATTTCGTTCATAAAAATAAAAATTTGTAAAAAAATTCAAAAAAATCGAAGATAGTTTCAATTAAATTTGTTAAAATTTCGTTCATAAAAATAAAAATTTGTAAAAAAATCAAAAAAATCGAAGATAGTTTCAATTAAATTGGCTAAAATTTCGTTCATAAAAATAAAAATTTGTAAAAAAATTCAAAAAATCGAAGATAGTTTCATTTAAATTTGCTAAAATTTCGTTCATAAAAATTAAAATTTGTAGAGAAATCATAAAAATCGGAGATAGTTTTAATTAAATTTGCTAAAATTTCGTTCATAAAAATAAAAATTTGTAAAAAAATCCAAAAAAATCGAAGATAGTTTCAATTAAATTTGCTAAAATTTCGTTCATAAAATTAAAATTTGTAAAAAATTCAAAAAAATCGAAGATAGTTTCAATTAAATTTGCTAAAATTTCGTTCATAAAATTAAAATTTGTAAAAAATTCAAAAAAATCGAAGATAGTTTCAATTAAATTTGCTAAAATTTCGTTCATAAAAAAAAAATTTGTAAAAAAATCCAAAAAAATCGAAGATAGTTTTAATTAAATTTGCTAAAATTTCGTTCATAAAATAAAAATTTGTAAAAAAATCCAAAAAAATCGAAGATAGTTTCAATTAAATTTGCTAAAATTTCGTTCATAAAAATAAAAATTTGTAAAAAAATAAAAAAAAATCGAAGATAGTTTCAATTAAATTTGCTAAAATTTCGTTCATAAAAATAAAAATATGTAAAAAAATCGAAGATAGTTTCAATTAAATTTGCTAAAATTTCGTTCAAAAAATAAAATTTGTAAAAAAATAAAAAAAAATCGAAGATAGTTTCAATTAAATTTGCTAAAATTTCGTTCATAAAATTAAAATTTGTAAAAAAATCCAAAAAAATCGAAGATAGTTTCAATTAAATGTGCTAAAGTTTAGTTCATAAAAATAAAAATTTGTAAGAAAATCCAAAAAAATCGAAGACAGCTTAAATTAAATTGCTAAAATTTAGTTCATAAAACTTAAAAATTTTAAGAAAATCCAAAAAAATCGAAGATAGCTTCAATTAAATTTGTTAAAATTTCGTTCATAAAAAAAAATTTGTAAAAAAATCCAAAAAAATCGAAGATAGTTTCAATTAAATTTGCTAAAATTTCGTTCATAAAAATTAAAATTTTTAAAAAAATCAAAAAAAATCGAAGATAGTTTCAAATAAATTTGCTAAAATTTCGTTCATAAAAATAAAAATTTGTAAAAAAATTCAAAAAAATCGAAGATAGTTTCAATTAAATTTGTTAAAATTTCGTTCATAAAAATAAAAATTTGTAAAAAAATCAAAAAAATCGAAGATAGTTTCAATTAAATTGGCTAAAATTTCGTTCATAAAAATAAAAATTTGTAAAAAAATTCAAAAAAATCGAAGATAGTTTCAATTAAATTTGCTAAAATTTTGTTCATAAAAATAAAAATTAGTAAAAAAATCCAAAAAAATCGAAGATAGTTTCAATTAAATTTGCTAAAATATCGTTCATAAAATTAAAATTTGTAAAAAATTCAAAAAAATCGAAGATAGTTTCAATTAAATTTGCTAAAATTTCGTTCATAAAAATAAATATTTGTAAAAAAATCCAAAAAAATCGAAGATAGTTTCAATTAAATTTGCTAAAATTTCGTTCATAAAATTAAAATTTGTAAAAAAATCGAAAAAAATCGAAGATTGTTTCAATTAAATATGCTAAAATTTCGTTCATAAAAATTAAAATTTGTAAAGAAATCATAAAAATCGGAGATAGTTTTAATTAAATTTGCTAAAATTTAGTTCTTAAAAATTAAAATTTGTAAGAAAATCCAAAAAAATCGAAGACAGCATAAATTAAATTTGATAAAATTTCGTTCATAAAAATTAAAATTTGTAAAAAAATCAAAAAAATCGAAGATAGTTTGAATTAAATTTGCTAAAGTTTAGTTCATAAAAATAAAAATTTGTAAGAAAATCCAAAAAAATCGAAGACAGCTTAAATTAAATTTGCTAAAATTTAGTTCATAAAACTTAAAACTTTTAAGAAAATCCAAAAAAATCGAAGACAGTTTCAATTAAATTTGTTAAAATTTCGTTCATAAAAAAAAATTTGTAAAAAAATCCAAAAAAATCGAAGATAGTTTCAATTAAATTTGCTAAAATTTCGTTCATAAAAATAAATATTTGTAAAAAAATCCAAAAAAATCGAAGATAGTTTCAATTAAATTTGCTAAAATTTCGTTCATAAAATTAAAATTTGTAAAAAAATCCAAAAAAATCGAAGATTGTTTCAATTAAATATGCTAAAATTTCGTTCATAAAATTTAAAATTTGTAAAGAAATCATAAAAATCGGAGATAGTTTTAATTAAATTTGCTAAAATTTAGTTCTTAAAAATTAAAATTTGTAAGAAAATCCAAAAAAATCGAAGACAGCATAAATTAAATTTGATAAAATTTCGTTCATAAAAATTAAAATTTGTAAAAAAATCAAAAAAATCGAAGATAGTTTGAATTAAATTTGCTAAAGTTTAGTTCATAAAAATAAAAATTTGTAAGAAAATCCAAAAAAATCGAAGTCAGCTTAAATTAAATTTGCTAAAATTTAGTTCATAAAACTTAAAACTTTTAAGAAAATCCAAAAAAATCGAAGACAGTTTCAATTAAATTTGCTAAAATTTCGTTCATAAAAATTAAAATTTGTAAAAAAATCGAAAAAAATCGAAGATAGTTTCAAATAAATTTGCTAAAATTTCGTTCATAAAAATAAAAATTTGTAAAAAAATTCAAAAAAATCGAAGATAGTTTCAATTAAATTTGTTAAAATTTCGTTCATAAAAATAAAAATTTGTAAAAAAATCAAAAAAATCGAAGATAGTTTCATTTAAATTGGCTAAAATTTCGTTCATAAAAATAAAAATTTGTAAAAAAATTCAAAAAAATCGAAGATAGTTTCATTTAAATTTGCTAAAATTTCGTTCATAAAAATTAAAATTTGTAGAGAAATCATAAAAATCGGAGATAGTTTTAATTAAATTTGCTAAAATTTCGTTCATAAAAATAAAAATTTGTAAAAAAATCCAAAAAAATCGAAGATAGTTTCAATTAAATTTGCTAAAATTTCGTTCATAAAATTAAAATTTGTAAAAAATTCAAAAAAATCGAAGATAGTTTCAATTAAATTTGCTAAAATTTCGTTCATAAAAAAAAAATTGTAAAAAAATCCAAAAAAATCGAAGATAGTTTTAATTAAATTTGCTAAAATTTCGTTCATAAAATAAAAATTTGTAAAAAAATCCAAAAAAATCGAAGATAGTTTCAATTAAATTTGCTAAAATTTCGTTCATAAAAAAAAAATTTGTAAAAAAATCCAAAAAAATCGAAGATAGTTTCAATTAAATTTGCTAAAATTTCGTTCATAAAAATTAAAATTTGTAAAAAAATCCAAAAAAATCGAAGATAGTTTCAATTAAATTTGCTAAAATTTCGTTCATAAAAATTAAAATTTTAAAAAAATTTAAGCTATTTTCAATTAAATGTGCTCAAAATTTCGATCATAAAAAGTAAAATTTATAAAAAAATAAAAAAAAATCGAAGATAGTTTCAATTAAATTTGCTAAAATTTTGTTCATAAAAATAAAAACTTGTAAAAAAATCCAAAAAAATCGAAGATTGTTTCAATTAAATTTGCTAAAATTTCGTTCATAAAAATTAAAATTTGTAAAGAAATCATAAAAATCGGAGATAGTTTTAATTAAATTTGGTAAAATTTAGTTCTTAAAAATTAAAATTTGTAAGAAAATCCAAAAAAATCGAAGACAGCATAAATTAAATTTGATAAAATTTCGTTCATAAAAATTAAAATTTGTAAAAAAATCAAAAAAATCGAAGATAGTTTGAATTAAATTTGCTAAAGTTTAGTTCATAAAAATAAAAATTTGTAAGAAAATCCAAAAAAATCGAAGACAGCTTAAATTAAATTTGCTAAAATTTAGTTCATGAAACTTAAAAATTTTAAGAAAATCCAAAAAAATCGAAGATAGTTTCAATTAAATTTGTTAAAATTTCGTTCATAAA
This sequence comes from Andrena marginata, assembly GCA_963932335.1. Taxonomy (NCBI): domain Eukaryota; kingdom Metazoa; phylum Arthropoda; class Insecta; order Hymenoptera; family Andrenidae; genus Andrena; species Andrena marginata. The sequence goes on from CAWVQI010000099.1 coordinate 17,966, forward strand.
AAAAAATTTGTAAAAAAATCCAAAAAAATCGAAGATAGTTTCAATTAAATTTGCTAAAATTTCGTTCATAAAAATTAAAATTTTTAAAAAAATCAAAAAAAATCGAAGATAGTTTCAAATAAATTTGATAAAATTTCGTTCATAAAAATAAAAATTTGTAAAAAAATTCAAAAAAATCGAAGATAGTTTCAATTAAATTTGCTCAAAATTTCGTTCATAAAAATTAAAATTTATAAAAAAATAAAAAAGAATCGAAGATAGTTTCAATTAAATTTGCTAAAATTTCGTTCATAAAAATAAAAACTTGTAAAAAAATCCAAAAAAATCGAAGATTGTTTCAATTAAATTTGCTAAAATTTCGTTCATAAAAATTAAAATTTGTAAAGAAATCATAAAAATCGGAGATAGTTTTAATTAAATTTGCTAAAATTTAGTTCTTAAAAATTAAAATTTGTAAGAAAATCCAAAAAAATCGAAGACAGCATAAATTAAATTTGATAAAATTTCGTTCATAAAAATTAAAATTTGTAAAAAAATCAAAAAAATCGAAGATAGTTTGAATTAAATTTGCTAAAGTTTAGTTCATAAAAATAAAAATTTGTAAGAAAATCCAAAAAAATCGAAGACAGCTTAAATTAAATTTGCTAAAATTTAGTTCATAAAACTTAAAAATTTTAAGAAAATCCAAAAAAATCGAAGATAGTTTCAATTAAATTTGTTAAAATTTCGTTCATAAAAAAAAATTTGTAAAAAAATCCAAAAAAATCGAAGATAGTTTCAATTAAATTTGCTAAAATTTCGTTCATAAAAATTAAAATTTTTAAAAAAATCAAAAAAAATCGAAGATAGTTTCAAATAAATTTGATAAAATTTCGTTCATAAAAATAAAAATTTGTAAAAAAATTCAAAAAAATCGAAGATAGTTTCAATTAAATGTGCTCAAAATTTCGATCATAAAAATTAAAATTTATAAAAAAATAAAAAAAAATCGAAGATAGTTTCAATTAAATTTGCTAAAATTTCGTTCATAAAAATAAAAACTTGTAAAAAAATCCAAAAAAATCGAAGATTGTTTCAATTAAATTTGCTAAAATTTCGTTCATAAAAATTAAAATTTGTAAAGAAATCATAAAAATCGGAGATAGTTTTAATTAAATTTGCTAAAATTTAGTTCTTAAAAATTAAAATTTGTAAGAAAATCCAAAAAAATCGAAGACAGCATAAATTAAATTTGATAAAATTTCGTTCATAAAAATTAAAATTTGTAAAAAAATCAAAAAAATCGAAGATAGTTTGAATTAAATTTGCTAAAGTTTAGTTCGTAAAAATAAAAATTTGTAAGAAAATCCAAAAAAATCGAAGACAGCTGAAATTAAATTTGCTAAAATTTAGTTCATAAAACTTAAAAATTTTATGAAAATCCAAAAAAATCGAAGATAGTTTCAATTAAATTTGCTAAAATTTCGTTCATAAAAATTAAAATTTGTAAAAAAATCATAAAAATCGAAGATAGTTTTAATTAAATTTGCTAAAATTTAGTTCTTAAAAATTAAAATTTGTAAGAAAATCCAAAAAAATCGAAGACAGCATAAATTAAATTTGATAAAATTTCGTTCATAAAAATTAAAATTTGTAAAAAAATCAAAAAAATCGAAGATAGTTTGAATTAAATTTGCTAAAGTTTAGTTCATAAAAATAAAAATTTGTAAGAAAATCCAAAAAAATCGAAGACAGCTTAAATTAAATTTGCTAAAATTTAGTTCATAAAACTTAAAAATTTTATGAAAATCCAAAAAAATCGAAGATAGTTTCAATTAAATTTGCTAAAATTTCGTTCATAAAAAAAATTTGTAAAAAAATCCAAAAAAATCGAAGATAGTTTCAATTAAATTTGCTAAAATTTCGTTCATAAAAATTAAAATTTTTAAAAAAATCAAAAAAAATCGAAAATAGTTTCAAATAAATTTGCTAAAATTACGTTCATAAAAATAAAAATTTGTAAAAAATCCAAAAAAATCGAAGATATTTTCAATTAAATTTGCTAAAATTTCGTTGATAAAAATAAAAATTTGTAAAAAAATAAAAAAAAATAGAAGATAGTTTCAATTAAATTTGCTAAAATTTCGTTCATAAAAATTAAAATTTGTAAAAAAATCCAAAAAAATCGAAGATAGTTTCAATTAAATTTGCTAAAATTTCGTTCATAAAAATTAAAATTTGTAAAAAAATCATAAAAATCGAAGATAGTTTTAATTAAATTTGCTAAAATTTAGTTCTTAAAAATTAAAATTTGTAAGAAAATCCAAAAAAATCGAAGACAGCATAAATTAAATTTGATAAAATTTCGTTCATAAAAATTAAAATTTGTAAAAAAATCATAAAAATCGGAGATAGTTTTAATTAAATTTGCTAAAATTTAGTTCTTAAAAATTAAAATTTGTAAGAAAATCCAAAAAAAATCGAAGACAGCATAAATTAAATTTGATAAAATTTCGTTCATAAAAATTAAAATTTGTAAAAAAATCAAAAAAATCGAAGATAGTTTGAATTAAATTTGCTAAAGTTTAGTTCGTAAAAATAAAGATTTGTAAGAAAATCCAAAAAAATCGAAGACAGCTGAAATTAAATTTGCTAAAATTTAGTTCATAAAACTTAAAAATTTTATGAAAATCCAAAAAAATCGAAGATAGTTTCAATTAAATTTGCAAAAATTTCGTTCATAAAAAAAAAATTTGTAAAAAAATCCAAAAAAATCGAAGATAGTTTCAATTAAATTTGCTAAAATTTCGTTCATAAAAATTAAAATTTGTAAAAAAATCGAAAAAAATCGAAGATAGTTTCAAATAAATTTGCTAAAATTTCGTTCATAAAAATAAAAATTTGTAAAAAAATTCAAAAAAATCGAAGATAGTTTCAATTAAATTTGTTAAAATTTCGTTCATAAAAATAAAAATTTGTAAAAAAATAAAAAAAATCGAAGATAGTTTCAATTAAATTGGCTAAAATTTCGTTCATAAAAATAAAAATTTGTAAAAAAATTCAAAAAAATCGAAGATAGTTTCAATTAAATTTGCTAAAATTTCGTTCATAATAATAAAAATTAGTAAAAAAATCCAAAAAAATCGAAGATAGTTTCAATTAAATTTGCTAAAATATCGTTCATAAAATTAAAATTTGTAAAAAATTCAAAAAAATCGAAGATAGTTTCAATTAAATTTGCTAAAATTTCGTTCATAAAAATAAATATTTGTAAAAAAATCCAAAAAAATCGAAGATAGTTTCAATTAAATTTGCTAAAATTTCGTTCATAAAATTAAAATTTGTAAAAAAATCCAAAAAAATCGAAGATTGTTTCAATTAAATATGCTAAAATTTCGTTCATAAAAATTAAAATTTGTAAAGAAATCATAAAAATCGGAGATAGTTTTAATTAAATTTGCTAAAATTTAGTTCTTAAAAATTAAAATTTGTAAGAAAATCCAAAAAAATCGAAGACAGCATAAATTAAATTTGATAAAATTTCGTTCATAAAAATTAAAATTTGTAAAAAAATCAAAAAAATCGAAGATAGTTTGAATTAAATTTGCTAAAGTTTAGTTCATGAAAATAAAAATTTGTAAGAAAATCCAAAAAAATCGAAGACAGCTTAAATTAAATTTGCTAAAATTTAGTTCATAAAACTTAAAACTTTTAAGAAAATCCAAAAAAATCGAAGACAGTTTCAATTAAATTTGTTAAAATTTCGTTCATAAAAAAAAATTTGTAAAAAAATCCAAAAAAATCGAAGATAGTTTCAATTAAATTTGCTAAAATTTCGTTCATAAAAATTAAAATTTTTAAAAAAATCAAAAAAAATCGAAAATAGTTTCAAATAAATTTGCTAAAATTACGTTCATAAAAATAAAAATTTGTAAAAAATCCAAAAAAATCGAAGATAGTTTCAATTAAATTTGCTAAAATTTCGTTGATAAAAATAAAAATTTGTAAAAAAATAAAAAAAAATAGAAGATAGTGTCAATTAAATTTGCTAAAATTTCGTTCATAAAAATTAAAATTTGTAAAAAAATCCAAAAAAATCGAAGATAGTTTCAATTAAATTTGCTAAAATTTCGTTCATAAAAATTAAAATTTGTAAAAAAATCATAAAAATCGAAGATAGTTTTAATTAAATTTGCTAAAATTTAGTTCTTAAAAATTAAAATTTGTAAGAAAATCCAAAAAAATCGAAGACAGCATAAATTAAATTTGATAAAATTTCGTTCATAAAAATTAAAATTTGTAAAAAAATCATAAAAATCGGAGATAGTTTTAATTAAATTTGCTAAAATTTAGTTCTTAAAAATTAAAATTTGTAAGAAAATCCAAAAAAATCGAAGACAGCATAAATTAAATTTGATAAAATTTCGTTCATAAAAATTAAAATTTGTAAAAAAATCAAAAAAATCGAAGATAGTTTGAATTAAATTTGCTAAAGTTTAGTTCATAAAAATAAAAATTTGTAAGAAAATCCAAAAAAATCGAAGACAGCTTAAATTAAATTTGCTAAAATTTAGTTCATAAAAATTAAAATTTGTAAGAAAATCCAAAAAAATCGAAGACAGCATAAATTAAATTTGATAAAATTTCGTTCATAAAAATTAAAATTTGTAAAAAAATCAAAAAAATCGAAGATAGTTTGAATTAAATTTGCTAAAGTTTAGTTCATAAAAATAAAAATTTGTAAGAAAATCCAAAAAAATCGAAGACAGCTTAAATTAAATTTGCTAAAATTTAGTTCATAAAAATTAAAATTTGTAAGAAAATCCAAAAAAATCGAAGACAGCATAAATTAAATTTGATAAAATTTCGTTCATAAAAATTAAAATTTGTAAAAAAATCAAAAAAATCGAAGATAGTTAGAATTAAATTTGCTAAAGTTTAGTTCATAAAAATAAAAATTTGTAAGAAAATCCAAAAAAATCGAAGACAGCTTAAATTAAATTTGCTAAAATTTAGTTCATAAAACTTAAAAATTTTATGAAAATCCAAAAAAATCGAAGATAGTTTCAATTAAATTTGCTAAAATTTCGTTCATAAAAAAAAAATTTGTAAAAAAATCCAAAAAAATCGAAGATAGTTTCAATTAAATTTGCTAAAATTTCGTTCATAAAAATTAAAATTTGTAAAAAAATCCAATAAAATCGAAGATAGTTTCAAATAAATTTGCTAAAATTTCGTTCATAAAAATAAAAATTTGTAAAAAAATTCAAAAAAATCGAAGATAGTTTCAATTAAATTTGTTAAAATTTCGTTCATAAAAATAAAAATTTGTAAAAAAATCAAAAAAATCGAAGATAGTTTCAATTAAATTGGCTAAAATTTCGTTCATAAAAATAAAAATTTGTAAAAAAATTCAAAAAAATCGAAGATAGTTTCAATTAAATTTGCTAAAATTTCGTTCATAAAAATAAAAATTTGTAAAAAAATCCAAAAAAATCGAAGATAGTTTCAATTAAATTTGCTAAAATTTCGTTCATAAAATTAAAATTTGTAAAAAAATTCAAAAAAATCGAAGATAGTCTCAATTAAATTTGCTAAAATTTCGTTCATAAAAAAAATTTGTAAAAAAATCCAAAAAATCGAAGATAGTTTTAATTAAATTTGCTAAAATTTCGTTCATAAAATTAAAATTTGTAAAAAAATCCAAAAAATCGAAGATAGTTTCAATTAAATTTGCTAAAATTTCGTTCATAAAAAAAAAATTTGTAAAAAAATCCAAAAAAATCGAAGATAGTTTCAATTAAATTTGTTAAAATTTCGTTCATAAAAATTAAAATTTGTAAAAAAATCCAAAAAAATCGAAGATAGTTTCAATTAAATTTGCTAAAATTTCGTTCATAAAAATTAAAATTTTAAAAAAATTTAAGCTATTTTCAATTAAATGTGCTCAAAATTTCGATCATAAAAATTAAAATTTATAAAAAAATAAAAAAAAATCGAAGATAGTTTCAATTAAATTTGCTACAATTTCGTTCATAAAAATAAAAACTTGTAAAAAAATCCAAAAAAATCGAAGATTGTTTCAATTAAATTTGCTAAAATTTCGTTCATAAAAATTAAAATTTGTAAAGAAATCATAAAAATCGGAGATAGTTTTAATTAAATTTGCTAAAATTTAGTTCTTAAAAATTAAAATTTGTAAGAAAATCCAAAAAAATCGAAGACAGCATAAATTAAATTTGATAAAATTTCGTTCATAAAAATTAAAATTTGTAAAAAAATCATAAAAATCGGAGATAGTTTTAATTAAATTTGCTAAAATTTAGTTCTTAAAAATTAAAATTTGTAAGAAAATCCAAAAAAATCGAAGACAGCATAAATTAAATTTGATAAAATTTCGTTCATAAAAATTAAAATTTGTAAAAAAATCAAAAAAATCGAAGATAGTTTGAATTAAATTTGCTAAAGTTTAGTTCATAAAAATAAAAATTTGTAAGAAAATCCCAAAAAATCGAAGACAGCTTAAATTAAATTTGCTAAAATTTAGTTCATAAAACTTAAAAATTTTGAGAAAATCCAAAAAAATCGAAGATAGTTTCAATTAAGTTTGTTAAAATTTCGTTCATAAAAAAAAATTTGTAAAAAAAATCCAAAAAAATCGAAGATAGTTTCAATTAAATTTGCTAAAATTTCGTTCATAAAATTAAAATTTGTAAAAAAATCCAAAAAAATCGAAGATAGTTTCAATTAAATTTGATAAAATTTCGTTCATAAAAATTAAAATTTGTAAAAAAATCAAAATATCGAAAATAGTTTGAATTAAATTTGCTGAATTTAGTTCATAAAAATTAAAATTTGTAAGAAAATCCAAAAAAATCGAAGACAGCTTAAATTAAATTTGCTAAAATTTAGTTCATAAAACTTAAAAATTTTAAGAAAATCCAAAAAAATCGAAGATAGTTTCAATTAAATTTGCTAAAATTTCGTTCATAAAAAAAAAATTTGTAAAAAAATCCAAAAAAATCGAAGATAGTTTCAATTAAATTTGCTAAAATTTCGTTCATAAAAATTAAAATTTGTAAAAAAATTCAAAAAAATCGAAGATAGTTTCAATTAAATTTGCTAAAATTTCGTTCATAAAAATTAAAATTTGTAAAAAAATCATAAAAATCGAAGATAGTTTTAATTAAATTTGCTAAAATTTAGTTCTTAAAAATTAAAATTTGTAAGAAAATCCAAAAAAATCGAAGACAGCATAAATTAAATTTGATAAAATTTCGTTCATAAAAATTAAAATTTGTAAAAAAATAAAAAAAATCGAAGATAGTTTGAATTAAATTTGCTAAAGTTTAGTTCATAAAAATAAAAATTTGTAAGAAAATCCAAAAAAATCGAAGACAGCTTAAATTAAATTTGCTAAAATTTAGTTCATAAAACTTAAAAATTTTATGAAAATCCAAAAAAATCGAAGATAGTTTCAATTAAATTTGCTAAAATTTCGTTCATAAAAAAAAATTTGTAAAAAAATCCAAAAAAATCGAAGATAGTTTCAATTAAATTTGCTAAAATTTCGTTCATAAAAATTAAAATTTGTAAAAAAATCAAAATATCGAAAATAGTTTGAATTAAATTTGCTGAAGTTTAGTTCATAAAAATTAAAATTTGTAAGAAAATCCAAAAAAATCGAAGACTGCTTAAATTAAATTTGCTAAAATTTAGTTCATAAAACTTAAAATTTTTAAGAAAATCCAGAAAAATCGAAGATTGTTTCAATTAAATTTGCTAAAATTTCGATCATAAAAAAAAAATTTGTAAAAAAATCCAAAAAAATCGTAGATAGTTTCAATTAAATTTGCTAAAATTTCGTTCATAAAAATTAAAATTTGTAAAAAAATCCAAAAAAATCGAAGATAGTTTCAATTAAATTTGCTAAAATTTCGTTCATAAAAATTAAAATTTGTAAGAAAATCCAAAAAAATCGAAGACAGCTTAAATTAAATTTGCTAAAATTTAGTTCATAAAACTTAAAAATTTTATGAAAATCCAAAAAAATCGAAGATAGTTTCAATTAAATTTGCAAAAATTTCGTTCATAAAAAAAAATTTGTAAAAAAATCCAAAAAAATCGAAGATAGTTTCAATTAAATTTGCTAAAATTTCGTTCATAAAAAAAAAATTTGTAAAAAAATCCCAAAAAATCGAAGATAGTTTCAATTAAATTTGCTAAAATTTCGTTCATAAAAATAAAAATTTGTAAAAAAATTCAAAAAAATCGAAGATAGTTTCAATTAAATTTGCTAAAATTTCGTTCATAAAAATAAAAATTTGTAAAAAAATAAAAAAAAATCGGAGATAGTTTCAATTAAATTTGCTAAAATTTCGTTCATAAAAATAAAAATTTGTAAAAAAATCGAAGATAGTTTCAATTAAATTTGCTAAAATTTCGTTCATAAAAATAAAAATTTGTAAAAAAATAAAAAAAAATCGAAGACAGCTTAAATTAAATTTCGTTCATAAAATTAAAATTTGTAAAAAAATCAAAATATCGAAAATAGTTTGAATTAAATTTGCTGAAGTTTAGTTCATAAAAATTAAAATTTGTAGGAAAATCCAAAAAAATCGAAGACAGCTTAAATTAAATTTGCTAAAATTTAGTTCATAGAACTTAAAAATTTTAAGAAAATCCAAAAAAATCGAAGATAGTTTCAATTAAATTTGCTAAAATTTCGTTCATAAAAAAAAAATTTGTTAAAAAATCCAAAAAAATCGAAGATAGTTTCAATTAAATTTGCTAAAATTTCGTTCATAAAAATAAAAATTTGTAAAAAAATAAAAAAAAATCGAAGATAGTTTCAATTAAATTTGCTAAAATTTCGTTCATAAAATTAAAATTTGTAAAAAAATCCAAAAAAATCGAAGATAGTTTCAATTAAATTTGATAAAATTTCGTTCATAAAAAAAAAATTTGTAAAAAAATCCAAAAAAATCGAAGATAGTTTCAATTAAATTTGCTAAAATTTCGTTCATAAAAATTAAAATTTGTAAAAAAATCCAAAAAAATCGAAGATAGTTTCAATTAAATTTGATAAAATTTCGTTCATAAAAATTAAAATTTGTAAAAAAATCAAAATATCGAAAATAGTTTGAATTAAATTTGCTGAAGTTTAGTTCATAAAAATTAAAATTTGTAGGAAAATCCAAAAAAATCGAAGACAGCTTAAATTAAATTTGCTAAAATTTAGTTCATAGAACTTAAAAATTTTAAGAAAATCCAAAAAAATCGAAGATAGTTTCAATTAAATTTGCTAAAATTTCGTTCATAAAAAAAAAATTTGTTAAAAAATCCAAAAAAATCGAAGATAGTTTCAATTAAATTTGCTAAAATTTCGTTCATAAAAATAAAAATTTGTAAAAAAATAAAAAAAAATCGAAGATAGTTTCAATTAAATTTGCTAAAATTTCGTTCATAAAATTAAAATTTGTAAAAAAATCCAAAAAAATCGAAGATAGTTTCAATTAAATTTGATAAAATTTCGTTCATAAAAAAAAAGTTGTAAAAAAATCCAAAAAAATCGAAGATAGTTTCAATTAAATTTGCTAAAATTTCGTTCATAAAAATTAAAATTTGTAAAAAAATCCAAAAAAATCGAAGATAGTTTCAATTAAATTTGCTAAAATTTCGTTCATAAAAATTAAAATTTGTAAAATAATCATAAAAATCGAAGATAGTTTTAATTAAATTTGCTAAAATTTAGTTCTTAAAAATTAAAATTTGTAAGAAAATCCAAAAAAATCGAAGACAGCATAAATTAAATTTGATAAAATTTCGTTCATAAAAATTAAAATTTGTAAAAAAATCAAGAAAATCGAAGATAGTTTGAATTAAATTTGCTAAAGTTTAGTTCATAAAAATAAAAATTTGTAAGATAATCCAAAAAAATCGAAGACAGCTTAAATTAAATTTGCTAAAATTTAGTTCATAAAACTTAAAAATTTTATGAAAATCCAAAAAAATCGAAGATAGTTTCAATTAAATTTGCAAAAATTTCGTTCATAAAAAAAAAATTTGTAAAAAAATCCAAAAAAATCGAAGATAGTTTCAATTAAATTTGCTAAAATTTCGTTCATAAAAATGAAAATTTGTAAAAAAATCGAAAAAAATCGAAGATAGTTTCAAATAAATTTGCTAAAATTTCGTTCATAAAAATAAAAATTTGTAAAAAAATTCAAAAAAATCGAAGATAGTTTCAATTAAATTTGTTAAAATTTCAAAAATAAAAATAAAAATTTGTAAAAAAATCAAAAAAATCGAAGATAGTTTCAATTAAATTGGCTAAAATTTCGTTCATAAAAATAAAAATTTGTAAAAAAATTGAAAAAAATCGAAGATAGTTTCAATTAAATTTGATAAAATTTCGTTCATAAAAATAAAAATTTGTAAAAAAATCCAAAAAAATCGAAGATAGTTTCAATTAAATTTGCTAAAATTTCGTTCATAAAATTAAAATTTGTAAAAAATTCAAAAAAATCGAAGATAGTTTCAATTAAATTTGCTAAAATTTCGTTCATAAAAAAAAAATTTGTAAAAAAATCCAAAAAAATCGAAGATAGTTTTAATTAAATTTGCTAAAATTTCGTTCATAAAATAAAAATTTGTAAAAAAATCCAAAAAAATCGAAGATAATTTCAATTAAATTTGCTAAAATTTCGTTCATAAAAAAAAAATTTGTAAAAAAATCCAAAAAAATCGAAGATAGTTTCAATTAAATTTGCTAAAATTTCGTTCATAAAAAAAAAATTTGTAAAAAAATCCAAAAAAATCGAAGATAGTTTTAATTAAATTTGCTAAAATTTCGTTCATAAAATAAAAATTTGTAAAAAAATCCAAAAAAATCGAAGATAGTTTCAATTAAATTTGCTAAAATTTCGTTCATAAAAAAAAAATTTGTAAAAAAATCCAAAAAAATCGAAGATAGTTTCAATTAAATTTGCTAAAATTTCGTTCATAAAAATAAAAATTTGTAAAAAAATTCAAAAAAATCGAAGATAGTTTCAAATAAATTTGCTAAAATTTCGTTCATAAAAATAAAAATTTGTAAAAAAATAAAAAAAAATCGAAGATAGTTTCAATTAAATTTGCTAAAATTTCGTTCATAAAAATAAAAATTTGTAAAAAAATCGAAGATAGTTTCAATTAAATTTGCTAAAATTTCGTTCATAAAAATAAAAATTTGTAAAAAAATAAAAAAAAATCGAAGATAGTTTCAATTAAATTTGCTAAAATTTCGTTCATAAAATTAAAATTTGTAAAAAAATCCAAAAAAATCGAAGATAGTTTCAATTAAATATGATAAAATTTCGTTCATAAAAATTAAAATTTGTAAAAAAATCAAAATATCGAAAATAGTTTGAATTAAATTTGCTGAAGTTTAGTTCATAAAAATTAAAATTTGTAGGAAAATCCAAAAAAATCGAAGACAGCTTAAATTAAATTTGCTAAAATTTAGTTCATAGAACTTAAAAATTTTAAGAAAATCCAAAAAAATCGCAGATAGTTTCAATTAAATTTGCTAAAATTTCGTTCATAAAAAAAAAATTTGTTAAAAAATCCAAAAAAATCGAAGATAGTTTCAATTAAATTTGCTAAAATTTCGTTCATAAAAATAAAAATTTGTAAAAAAATAAAAAAAAATCGAAGATAGTTTCAATTAAATTTGCTAAAATTTCGTTCATAAAATTAAAATTTGTAAAAAAATCCAAAAAAATCGAAGATAGTTTCAATTAAATTTGATAAAATTTCGTTCATAAAAAAAAAAGTTGTAAAAAAATCCAAAAAAATCGAAGATAGTTTCAATTAAATTTGCTAAAATTTCGTTCATAAAAATTAAAATTTGTAAAAAAATCCAAAAAAATCGAAGATAGTTTCAATTAAATTTGCTAAAATTTCGTTCATAAAAATTAAAATTTGTAAAATAATCATAAAAATCGAAGATAGTTTTAATTAAATTTGCTAAAATTTAGTTCTTAAAAATTAAAATTTGTAAGAAAATCCAAAAAAATCGAAGACAGCATAAATTAAATTTGATAAAATTTCGTTCATAAAAATTAAAATTTGTAAAAAAATCAAGAAAATCGAAGATAGTTTGAATTAAATTTGCTAAAGTTTAGTTCATAAAAATAAAAATTTGTAAGAAAATCCAAAAAAATCGAAGACAGCTTAAATTAAATTTGCTAAAATTTAGTTCATAAAACTTAAAAATTTTATGAAAATCCAAAAAAATCGAAGATAGTTTCAATTAAATTTGCAAAAATTTCGTTCATAAAAAAAAAATTTGTAAAAAAATCCAAAAAAATCGAAGATAGTTTCAATTAAATTTGCTAAAATTTCGTTCATAAAAATGAAAATTTGTAAAAAAATCGAAAAAAATCGAAGATAGTTTCAAATAAATTTGCTAAAATTTCGTTCATAAAAATAAAAATTTGTAAAAAAATTCAAAAAAATCGAAGATAGTTTCAATTAAATTTGTTAAAATTTCAAAAATAAAAATAAAAATTTGTAAAAAAATCAAAAAAATCGAAGATAGTTTCAATTAAATTGGCTAAAATTTCGTTCATAAAAATAAAAATTTGTAAAAAAATTCAAAAAAATCGAAGATAGTTTCAATTAAATTTGATAAAATTTCGTTCATAAAAATAAAAATTTGTAAAAAAATCCAAAAAAATCGAAGATAGTTTCAATTAAATTTGCTAAAATTTCGTTCATAAAATTAAAATTTGTAAAAAATTCAAAAAAATCGAAGATAGTTTCAATTAAATTTGCTAAAATTTCGTTCATAAAAAAAAAATTTGTAAAAAAATCCAAAAAAATCGAAGATAGTTTTAATTAAATTTGCTAAAATTTCGTTCATAAAATAAAAATTTGTAAAAAAATCCAAAAAAATCGAAGATAATTTCAATTAAATTTGCTAAAATTTCGTTCATAAAAAAAAAATTTGTAAAAAAATCCAAAAAAATCGAAGATAGTTTCAATTAAATTTGCTAAAATTTCGTTCATAAAAAAAAATTTGTAAAAAAATCCAAAAAAATCGAAAATAGTTTTAATTAAATTTGCTAAAATTTCGTTCATAAAATAAAAATTTGTAAAAAAATCCAAAAAAATCGAAGATAGTTTCAATTAAATTTGCTAAAATTTCGTTCATAAAAAAAAAATTTGTAAAAAAATCCAAAAAAATCGAAGATAGTTTCAATTAAATTTGCTAAAATTTCGTTCATAAAAATAAAAATTTGTAAAAAAATTCAAAAAAATCGAAGATAGTTTCAAATAAATTTGCTAAAATTTCGTTCATAAAAATAAAAATTTGTAAAAAAATCGAAGATAGTTTCAATTAAATTTGCTAAAATTTCGTTCATAAAAATAAAAATTTGTAAAAAAATAAAAAAAAATCGAAGATAGTTTCAATTAAATTTGCTAAAATTTCGTTCATAAAATTAAAATTTGTAAAAAAATCCAAAAAAATCGAAGATAGTTTCAATTAAATTTGATAAAATTTCGTTCATAAAAATTAAAATTTGTAAAAAAATCAAAATATCGAAAATAGTTTGAATTAAATTTGCTGAAGTTTAGTTCATAAAAATTAAAATTTGTAGGAAAATCCAAAAAAATCGAAGACAGCTTAAATTAAATTTGCTAAAATTTAGTTCATAGAACTTAAAAATTTTAAGAAAATCCAAAAAAATCGAAGATAGTTTCAATTAAATTTGCTAAAATTACGTTCATAAAAAAAAAATTTGAAAAAAAATCCAAAAAAATCGAAGATAGTTTCAATTAAATTTGCTAAAATTTCGTTCATAAAAATAAAAATTTGTAAAAAAATAAAAAAAAATCGAAGATAGTTTCAATTAAATTTGCTAAAATTTCGTTCATAAAATTAAAATTTGTAAAAAAATCCAAAAAAATCGAAGATAGTTTCAATTAAATTTGATAAAATTTCGTTCATAAAAAAAAAATTTGTAAAAAAATCCAAAAAAATCGAAGATAGTTTCAATTAAATTTGCTAAAATTTCGTTCATAAAAATTAAAATTTGTAAAAAAATCCAAAAAAATCGAAGATAGTTTCAATTAAATTTGCTAAAATTTCGTTCATAAAAATTAAAATTTGTAAAAAAATCATAAAAATCGAAGATAGTTTTAATTAAATTTGCTACAATTTAGTTCTTAAAAATTAAAATTTGTAAGAAAATCCAAAAAAATCGAAGACAGCATAAATTAAATTTGATAAAATTTCGTTCATAAGAATTAAAATTTGTAAAAAAATCAAAAAAATCGAAGATAGTTTGAATTAAATTTGCTAAAGTTTAGTTCATAAAAATAAAAATTTGTAAGAAAATCCAAAAAAATCGAAGACAGCTTAAATTAAATTTGCTAAAATTTAGTTCATAAAACTTAAAAATTTTATGAAAATCCAAAAAAATCGAAGATAGTTTCAATTAAATTTGCAAAAATTTCGTTCATAAAAAAAAAATTTGTAAAAAAATCCTAAAAAATCGAAGATAGTTTCAATTAAATTTGATAAAATTTCGTTCATAAAAAAAAAATTTGTAAAAAAATCCAAAAAAATCGAAGATAGTTTCAATTAAATTTGCTAAAATTTCGTTCATAAAAATTAAAATTTGTAAAAAAATCCAAAAAAATCGAAGATAGTTTCAATAAAATTTGCTAAAATTTCGTTCATAAAAATTAAAATTTGTAAAAAAATCATAAAAATCGAAGATAGTTTTAATTAAATTTGGTAAAATTTAGTTCTTAAAAATTAAAATTTGTAAAAAAATAAAAAAAAATCGAAGATAGTTTCAATTAAATTTGCTAAAATTTCGTTCATAAAATTAAAATTTGTAAAAAAATCCAAAAAAATCGAAGATAGTTTCAATTAAATTTGCTAAAATTTCGTTCATAAAAAAAAAATTTGTAAAAAAATCCAAAAAAATCGAAGATAGTTTCAATTAAATTTGCTAAAATTTCGTTCATAAAAATAAAAATTTGTAAAAAAATAAAAAAAAATCGAAGATAGTTTCAATTAAATTTGCTAAAATTTCGTTCATAAAATTAAAATTTGTAAAAAAATCCAAAAAAATCGAAGATAGTTTCAATTAAATTTGATAAAATTTCGTTCATAAAAAAAAAATTTGTAAAAAAATCCAAAAAAATCGAAGATAGTTTCAATTAAATTTGCTAAAATTTCGTTCATAAAAATTAAAATTTGTAAAAAAATCCAAAAAAATCGAAGATAGTTTCAATTAAATTTGCTAAAATTTCGTTCATAAAAATTAAAATTTGTAAAAAAATCATAAAAATCGAAGATAGTTTTAATTAAATTTGCTCAAATTTAGTTCTTAAAAATTAAAATTTGTAAAAAAATAAAAAAAAATCGAAGATAGTTTCAATTAAATTTGCTAAAATTTCGTTCATAAAATTAAAATTTGTAAAAAAATCCAAAAAATCGAAGATAGTTTCAATTAAATTTGATAAAATTTCGTTCATAAAAAAAAAATTTGTAAAAAAATCCAAAAAAATCGAAGATAGTTTCAATTAAATTTGCTAAAATTTCGTTCATAAAAATTAAAATTTGTAAAAAAATCCAAAAAAATCGAAGATAGTTTCAATTAAATTTGCTAAAATTTCGTTCATAAAATTAAAATTTGTAAAAAAATCATAAAAATCGAAGATAGTTTTAATTAAATTTGCTAAAATTTAGTTCTTAAAAATTAAAATTTGTAAGAAAATCCAAAAAAATCGAAGACAGCATAAATTAAATTTGATAAAATTTCGTTCATAAAAATTAAAATTTGTAAAAAAATCAAAAAAATCGAAGATAGTTTGAATTAAATTTGCTAAAGTTTAGTTCATAAAAATAAAAATTTGTAAGAAAATCCAAAAAAATCGAAGACAGCTTAAATTGAATTTGCTAAAATTTAGTTCATAAAACTTAAAAATTTTATGAAAATCCAAAAAAATCGAAGATAGTTTCAATTAAATTTGCAAAAATTTCGTTCATAAAAATAAAAATTTGTAAAAAAATAAAAAAAAATCGAAGATAGTTTCAATTAAATTTGCTAAAATTTCGTTCATAAAATTAAAATTTGTAAAAAAATCCAAAAAAATCGAAGATAGTTTCAATTAAATTTGATAAAATTTCGTTCATAAAAAAAAAATTTGTAAAAAAATCATAAAAATCGAAGATAGTTTTAATTAAATTTGCTAAAATTTAGTTCTTAAAAATTAAAATTTGTAAAAAAATAAAAAAAAATCGAAGATAGTTTCAATTAAATTTGCTAAAATTTCGTTCATAAAATTAAAATTTGTAAAAAAATCCAAAAAAATCGAAGATAGTTTCAATTAAATTTGATAAAATTTCGTTCATAAAAAAAAAATTTGTAAAAAAATCCAAAAAAATCGAAGATAGTTTCAATTAAATTTGCTAAAATTTCGTTCATAAAAATTAAAATTTGTAAAAAAATCCAAAAAAATCGAAGATAGTTTCAATTAAATTTGCTAAAATTTCGTTCATAAAAATTAAAATTTGTAAAAAAATCATAAAAATCGAAGATAGTTTTAATTAAATTTGCTAAAATTTAGTTCTTAAAAATTAAAATTTGTAAGAAAATCCAAAAAAATCGAAGACAGCATAAATTAAATTTGATAAAATTTCGTTCATAAAAATTAAAATTTGTAAAAAAATCAAAAAAATCGAAGATAGTTTGAATTAAATTTGCTAAAGTTTAGTTCATAAAAATAAAAATTTGTAAGAAAATCCAAAAAAATCGAAGACAGCTTAAATTGAATTTGCTAAAATTTAGTTCATAAAACTTAAAAATTTTATGAAAATCCAAAAAAATCGAAGATAGTTTCAATAAAATTTGCTAAAATTTCGTTCATAAAAATTAAAATTTGTAAAAAAATCATAAAAATCGAAGATAGTTTTAATTAAATTTGCTAAAATTTAGTTCTTAAAAATTAAAATTTGTAAAAAAATAAAAAAAAATCGAAGATAGTTTCAATTAAATTTGCTAAAATTTCGTTCATAAAATTAAAATTTGTAAAAAAATCCAAAAAAATCGAAGATAGTTTCAATTAAATTTGCTAAAATTTCGTTCATAAAAAAATAATTTGTAAAAAAATCCAAAAAACTCGAAGATAGTTTCAATTAAATTTGCTAAAATTTCGTTCATAAAAATAAAAATTTGTAAAAAAATAAAAAAAAATCGAAGATAGTTTCAATTAAATTTGCTAAAATTTCGTTCATAAAATTAAAATTTGTAAAAAAATCCAAAAAAATCGAAGATAGTTTCAATTAAATTTGATAAAATTTCGTTCATAAAAAAAAAATTTGTAAAAAAATCCAAAAAAATCGAAGATAGTTTCAATTAAATTTGCTAAAATTTCGTTCATAAAAATAAAAATTTGTAAAAAAATAAAAAAAAATCGAAGATAGTTTCAATTAAATTTGCTAAAATTTCGTTCATAAAATTAAAATTTGTAAAAAAATCCAAAAAAATCGAAGATAGTTTCAATTAAATTTGATAAAATTTCGTTCATAAAAAAAAAATTTGTAAAAAAATCCAAAAAAATCGAAGATAGTTTCAATTAAATTTGCTAAAATTTCGTTCATAAAAATTAAAATTTGTAAAAAAATCCAAAAAAATCGAAGATAGTTTCAATTAAATTTGCTAAAATTTCGTTCATAAAAATTAAAATTTGTAAAAAAATCATAAAAATCGAAGATAGTTTTAATTAAATTTGCTAAAATTTAGTTCTTAAAAATTAAAATTTGTAAGAAAATCCAAAAAAATCGAAGACAGCATAAATTAAATTTGATAAAATTTCGTTCATAAAAATTAAAATTTGTAAAAAAATCAAAAAAATCGAAGATAGTTTGAATTAAATTTGCTAAAGTTTAGTTCATAAAAATAAAAATTTGTAAGAAAATCCAAAAAAATCGAAGACAGCTTAAATTAAATTTGCTAAAATTTAGTTCATAAAACTTAAAAATTTTATGAAAATCCAAAAAAATCGAAGATAGTTTCAATTAAATTTGCAAAAATTTCGTTCATAAAAAAAAATTTGTAAAAAAATCAAAAAAAATCGAAGATAGTTTCAATTAAATTTGCTAAAATTTCGTTCATAAAAATTAAAATTTGTAAAAAAATCGAAAAAAATCGAAGATAGTTTCAAATAAATTTGCTAAAATTTCGTTCATAAAAATAAAAATTTGTAAAAAAATTCAAAAAAATCGAAGATAGTTTCAATTAAATTTGTTAAAATTTCGTTCATAAAAATAAAAATTTGTAAAAAAATCAAAAAAATCGAAGATAGTTTCAATTAAATTGGCTAAAATTTCGTTCATAAAAATAAAAATTTGTAAAAAAATTCAAAAAAATCGAAGATAGTTTCAATTAAATTTGCTAAAATTTCGTTCATAAAAATAAAAATTTGTAAAAAAATCCAAAAAAATCGAAGATAGTTTCAATTAAATTTGCTAAAATTTCGTTCATAAAATTAAAATTTGTAAAAAATTCAAAAAAATCGAAGATAGTTTTAATTAAATTTGCTAAAATTTCGTTCATAAAAAAAAAATTTGTTAAAAAATCCAAAAAAATCGAAGATAGTTTTAATTAAATTTGCTAAAATTTCGTTCATAAAATAAAAATTTGTAAAAAAATCCAAAAAAATCGAAGATAGTTTCATTTAAATTTGCTAAAATTTCGTTCATAAAAATAAAAATTTGTAAAAAAATCGAAGATAGTTTCAATTAAATTTGCTAAAATTTCGTTCATAAAAATAAAAATTTGTAAAAAAATAAAAAAAAATCGAAGATAGTTTCAATTAAATTTGCTGAAGTTTAGTTCATAAAAATTAAAATTTGTAGGAAAATCCAAAAAAATCGAAGACAGCTTAAATTAAATTTGCTAAAATTTAGTTCATAGAACTTAAAAATTTTAAGAAAATCCAAAAAAATCGAAGATAGTTTCAATTAAATTTGCTAAAATTACGTTCATAAAAAAAAAATTTGTAAAAAAATCCAAAAAAATCGAAGATAGTTTCAATTAAATTTGCTAAAATTTCGTTCATAAAAATAAAAATTTGTAAAAAAATAAAAAAAAATCGAAGATAGTTTCAATTAAATTTGCTAAAATTTCGTTCATAAAATTAAAATTTGTAAAAAAATCGAAGATAGTTTCAATTAAATTTGATAAAATTTCGTTCATAAAAAAAAAATTTGTAAAAAAATCCAAAAAAATCGAAGATAGTTTCAATTAAATTTGCTAAAATTTCGTTCATAAAAATTAAAATTTGTAAAAAAATCCAAAAAAATCGAAGATAGTTTCAATTAAATTTGCTAAAATTTCGTTCATAAAAATTAAAATTTGTAAAAAAATCCAAAAAAATCGAAGATAGTTTCAATTAAATTTGCTAAAATTTCGTTCATAAAATTAAAATTTGTAAAAAATTCAAAAAAATCGAAGATAGTTTCAATTAAATTTGCTAAAATTTCGTTCATAAAAAAAAAATTTGTAAAAAAATCCAAAAAAATCGAAGATAGTTTTAATTAAATTTGCTAAAATTTCGTTCATAAAATAAAAATTTGTAAAAAAATCCAAAAAAATCGAAGATAGTTTCAATTAAATTTGCTAAAATTTCGTTCATAAAAAAAAAATTTGTAAAAAAATCCAAAAAAATCGAAGATAGTTTCAATTAAATTTGCTAAAATTTCGTTCATAAAAATTAAAATTTGTAAAAAAATCCAAAAAAATCGAAGATAGTTTCAATTAAATTTGCTAAAATTTCGTTCATAAAAAAAAAATTTGTAAAAAAATCCAAAAAAATCGAAGATAGTTTCAATTAAATTTGCTAAAATTTCGTTCATAAAAATAAAAATTTGTAAAAAAATAAAAAAAAATCGAAGATAGTTTCAATTAAATTTGCTAAAATTTCGTTCATAAAATTAAAATTTGTAAAAAAATCCAAAAAAATCGAAGATAGTTTCAATTAAATTTGATAAAATTTCGTTCATAAAAAAAAAATTTGTAAAAAAATCCAAAAAAATCGAAGATAGTTTCAATTAAATTTGATAAAATTTCGTTCATAAAACTTAAAATTTGTAAAAAAATCCAAAAAAATCGAAGATAGTTTCAATAAAATTTGCTAAAATTTCGTTCATAAAAATTAAAATTTGTAAAAAAATCATAAAAATCGAAGATAGTTTTAATTAAATTTGCTAAAATTTAGTTCTTAAAAATTAAAATTTGTAAAAAAATAAAAAAAAATCGAAGATAGTTTCAATTAAATTTGCTAAAATTTCGTTCATAAAATTAAAATTTGTAAAAAAATCCAAAAAAATCGAAGATAGTTTCAATTAAATTTGCTAAAATTTCGTTCATAAAAAAAAAATTTGTAAAAAAATCCAAAAAAATCGAAGATAGTTTCAATTAAATTTGCTAAAATTTCGTTCATAAAAATAAAAATTTGTAAAAAAATAAAAAAAAATCAAAGATAGTTTCAATTAAATTTGCTAAAATTTCGTTCATAAAATTAAAATTTGTAAAAAAATCCAAAAAAATCGAAGATAGTTTCAATTAAATTTGCTAAAATTTCGTTCATAAAATTAAAATTTGTAAAAAAATCCAAAAAAATCGAAGATAGTTTCAATTAAATTTGATAAAATTTCGTTCATAAAAAAAAAATTTGTAAAAAAATCCAAAAAATCGAAGATAGTTTCAATTAAATTTGCTAAAATTTCGTTCATAAAAATTAAAATTTGTAAAAAAATCAAAAAAATCGAAGATAGTTTGAATTAAATTTGCTAAAGTTTAGTTCATAAAAATAAAAATTTGTAAGAAAATCCAAAAAAATCGAAGACAGCTTAAATTAAATTTGCTAAAATTTAGTTCATAAAACTTAAAAATTTTATGAAAATCCAAAAAATCGAAGATAGTTTCAATTAAATTTGCAAAAATTTCGTTCATAAAAAAAAAATTTGTAAAAAAATCCAAAAAATCGAAGATAGTTTCAATTAAATTTGCTAAAATTTCGTTCATAAAAATTAAAATTTGTAAAAAAATCGAAAAAAATCGAAGATAGTTTCAAATAAATTTGCTAAAATTTCGTTCATAAAAATAAAAATTTGTAAAAAAATTCAAAAAAATCGAAGATAGTTTCAATTAAATTTGTTAAAATTTCGTTCATAAAAATAAAAATTTGTAAAAAAATCAAAAAAATCGAAGATAGTTTCAATTAAATTGGCTAAAATTTCGTTCATAAAAATAAAAATTTGTAAAAAAATTCAAAAAAATCGAAGATAGTTTCAATTAAATTTGCTAAAATTTCGTTCATAAAATAAAAATTTGTAAAAAAATCCAAAAAAATCGAAGATAGTTTCAATTAAATTTGCTAAAATTTCGTTCATAAAATTAAAATTTGTAAAAAATTCAAAAAAATCGAAGATAGTTTCAATTAAATTTGCTAAAATTTCGTTCATAAAAAAAAAATTTGTAAAAAAATCCAAAAAAATCGAAGATAGTTTTAATTAAATTTGCTAAAATTTCGTTCATAAAATAAAAATTTGTAAAAAAATCCAAAAAAATCGAAGATAGTTTCAATTAAATTTGCTAAAATTTCGTTCATAAAAAAAAATTTGTAAAAAAATCAAAAAAAATCGAAGATAGTTTCAATTAAATTTGCTAAAATTTCGTTCATAAAAAAAAAATTTGTAAAAAAATCCAAAAAAATCGAAGATAGTTTTAATTAAATTTGCTAAAATTTCGTTCATAAAATAAAAATTTGTAAAAAATCCAAAAAAATCGAAGATAGTTTCAATTAAATTTGCTAAAATTTCGTTCATAAAAAAAAAATTTGTAAAAAAATCCAAAAAATCGAAGATAGTTTCAATTAAATTTGCTAAAATTTCGTTCATAAAAAAAAAATTTGTAAAAAAATCCAAAAAAATCGAAGATAGTTTTAATTAAATTTGCTAAAATTTCGTTCATAAAATAAAAATTTGTAAAAAAATCCAAAAAAATCGAAGATAGTTTCAATTAAATTTGCTAAAATTTCGTTCATAAAATTAAAATTTGTAAAAAATTCAAAAAAATCGAAGATAGTTTTAATTAAATTTGCTAAAATTTCGTTCATAAAATAAAAATTTGTAAAAAAATCCAAAAAAATCGAAGATAGTTTCAATTAAATTTGCTAAAATTTCGTTCATAAAAAAAAAATTTGTAAAAAAATCCAAAAAATCGAAGATAGTTTTAATTAAATTTGCTAAAATTTCGTTCATAAAATAAAAATTTGTAAAAAAATCCAAAAAAATCGAAGATAGTTTCAATTAAATTTGCTAAAATTTCGTTCATAAAAAAAAAATTTGTAAAAAAATCAAAATATCGAAAATAGTTTGAATTAAATTTGCTGAAGTTTATTTCATAAAAATTAAAATTTGTAGGAAAATCCAAAAAAATCGAAGACAGCTTAAATTAAATTTACTAAAATTTAGTTCATAGAACTTAAAAATTTTAAGAAAATCCAAAAAAATCGAAGATAGTTTCAATTAAATTTGCTAAAATTTCGTTCATAAAAAAAAAATTTGTAAAAAAATCCAAAAAAATCAAAGATAGTTTCAATTAAATTTGCTAAAATTTCGTTCATAAAAATAAAAATTTGTAAAAAAATAAAAAAAAATCGAAGATAGTTTCAATTAAATTTGCTAAAATTTCGTTCATAAAATTAAAATTTGTAAAAAAATCCAAAAAAATCGAAGATAGTTTCAATTAAATTTGATAAAATTTCGTTCATAAAAAAAAAATTTGTAAAAAAATCCAAAAAAATCGAAGATAGTTTCAATTAAATTTGCTAAAATTTCGTTCATAAAAATTAAAATTTGTAAAAAAATCCAAAAAAATCGAAGATAGTTTCAATTAAATTTGCTAAAATTTCGTTCATAAAAATTAAAATTTGTAAAAAAATCATAAAAATCGAAGATAGTTTTAATTAAATTTGCTAAAATTTAGTTCTTAAAAATTAAAATTTGTAAGAAAATCCAAAAAATCGAAGACAGCATAAATTAAATTTGATAAAATTTCGTTCATAAAAATTAAAATTTGTAAAAAAATCAAAAAAATCGAAGATAGTTTGAATTAAATTTGCTAAAATTTAGTTCTTAAAAATTAAAATTTGTAAGAAAATCCAAAAAAATCGAAGACAGCATAAATTAAATTTGATAAAATTTCGTTCATAAAAATTAAAATTTGTAAAAAAATAAAAAAAATCGAAGATAGTTTCAATTAAATTTGCTAAAATTTCGTTCATAAAAAAAATTTGTAAAAAAATCCAAAAAAATCGAAGATAGTTTTAATTAAATTTGCTAAAATTTCGTTCATAAAATTAAAATTTGTAAAAAAATCCAAAAAAATCGAAGATAGTTTCAATTAAATTTGCTAAAATTTCGTTCATAAAAAAAAAATTTGTAAAAAAATCCAAAAAAATCGAAGATAGTTTCAATTAAATTTGCTAAAATTTCGTTCATAAAAATAAAAATTTGTAAAAAAATAAAAAAAAATCGAAGATAGTTTCAATTAAATTTGCTAAAATTTCGTTCATAAAATTAAAATTTGTAAAAAAATCCAAAAAAATCGAAGATAGTTTCAATTAAATTTGATAAAATTTCGTTCATAAAAAAAAAATTTGTAAAAAAATCCAAAAAAATCGAAGATAGTTTCAATTAAATTTGCTAAAATTTCGTTCATAAAAATTAAAATTTGTAAAAAAATCCAAAAAAATCGAAGATAGTTTCAATTAAATTTGCTAAAATTTCGTTCATAAAAATTAAAATTTGTAAAAAAATCATAAAAATCGAAGATAGTTTTAATTAAATTTGCTAAAATTTAGTTCTTAAAAATTAAAATTTGTAAGAAAATCCAAAAAAATCGAAGACAGCATAAATTAAATTTGATAAAATTTCGTTCATAAAAATTAAAATTTGTAAAAAAATCAAAAAAATCGAAGATAGTTTGAATTAAATTTGCTAAAGTTTAGTTCATAAAAATAAAAATTTGTAAGAAAATCCAAAAAAATCGAAGACAGCTTAAATTAAATTTGCTAAAATTTAGTTCATAAAACTTAAAAATTTTATGAAAATCCAAAAAAATCGAAGATAGTTTCAATTAAATTTGCAAAAATTTCGTTCATAAAAAAAAAATTTGTAAAAAAATCCAAAAAAATCGAAGATAGTTTCAATTAAATTTGCTAAAATTTCGTTCATAAAAATTAAAATTTGTAAAAAAATCGAAAAAAATCGAAGATAGTTTCAAATAAATTTGCTAAAATTTCGTTCATAAAAATAAAAATTTGTAAAAAAATTCAAAAAAATCGAAGATAGTTTCAATTAAATTTGTTAAAATTTCGTTCATAAAAATAAAAATTTGTAAAAAAATCAAAAAAATCGAAGATAGTTTCAATTAAATTGGCTAAAATTTCGTTCATAAAAATAAAAATTTGTAAAAAAATTCAAAAAAATCGAAGATAGTTTCAATTAAATTTGCTAAAATTTCGTTCATAAAAATTAAAATTTGTAGAGAAATCATAAAAATCGGAGATAGTTTTAATTAAATTTGCTAAAATTTCGTTCATAAAAATAAAAATTTGTAAAAAAATCCAAAAAAATCGAAGATAGTTTCAATTAAATTTGCTAAAATTTCGTTCATAAAATTAAAATTTGTAAAAAATTCAAAAAAATCGAAGATAGTTTCAATTAAATTTGCTAAAATTTCGTTCATAAAAAAAAAAATTGTAAAAAAATCCAAAAAAATCGAAGATAGTTTTAATTAAATTTGCTAAAATTTCGTTCATAAAATAAAAATTTGTAAAAAAATCCAAAAAAATCGAAGATAGTTTCAATTAAATTTGCTAAAATTTCGTTCATAAAAAAAAAATTTGTAAAAAAATCCAAAAAAATCGAAGATAGTTTCAATTAAATTTGCTAAAATTTCGTTCATAAAAATTAAAATTTGTAAAAAAATCCAAAAAAATCGAAGATAGTTTCAATTAAATTTGCTAAAATTTCGTTCATAAAAATTAAAATTTTAAAAAAATTTAAGCTATTTTCAATTAAATGTGCTCAAAATTTCGATCATAAAAATTAAAATTTATAAAAAAATAAAAAAAAATCGAAGATAGTTTCAATTAAATTTGCTAAAATTTTGTTCATAAAAATAAAAACTTGTAAAAAAATCCAAAAAAATCGAAGATTGTTTCAATTAAATTTGCTAAAATTTCGTTCATAAAAATTAAAATTTGTAAAGAAATCATAAAAATCGGAGATAGTTTTAATTAAATTTGCTAAAATTTAGTTCTTAAAAATTAAAATTTGTAAGAAAATCCAAAAAAATCGAAGACAGCATAAATTAAATTTGATAAAATTTCGTTCATAAAAATTAAAATTTGTAAAAAAATCAAAAAAATCGAAGATAGTTTGAATTAAATTTGCTAAAGTTTAGTTCATAAAAATAAAAATTTGTAAGAAAATCCAAAAAAATCGAAGACAGCTTAAATTAAATTTGCTAAAATTTAGTTCATAAAACTTAAAAATTTTAAGAAAATCCCAAAAAATCGAAGATAGTTTCAATTAAATTTGTTAAAATTTCGTTCATAAAAAAAAATTTGTAAAAAAATCCAAAAAAATCGAAGATAGTTTCAATTAAATTTGCTAAAATTTCGTTCATAAAAATTAAAATTTTTAAAAAAATCAAAAAAAATCGAAGATAGTTTCAAATAAATTTGCTAAAATTTCGTTCATAAAAATAAAAATTTGTAAAAAAATTCAAAAAAATCGAAGATAGTTTCAATTAAATGTGCTCAAAATTTCGATCATAAAAATTAAAATTTATAAAAAAATAAAAAAAAATCGAAGATAGTTTCAATTAAATTTGCTAAAATTTCGTTCATAAAAATAAAAACTTGTAAAAAAATTCAAAAAAATCGAAGATTGTTTCAATTAAATTTGCTAAAATTTCGTTCATAAAAATTAAAATTTGTAAAGAAATCATAAAAATCGGAGATAGTTTTAATTAAATTTGCTAAAATTTAGTTCTTAAAAATTAAAATTTGTAAGAAAATCCAAAAAAATCGAAGACAGCATAAATTAAATTTGATAAAATTTCGTTCATAAAAATTAAAATTTGTAAAAAAATCAAAAAAATCGAAGATAGTTTGAATTAAATTTGCTAAAGTTTAGTTCATAAAAATAAAAATTTGTAAGAAAATCCAAAAAAATCGAAGACAGCTTAAATTAAATTTGCTAAAATTTAGTTCATAAAACTTAAAAATTTTAAGAAAATCCAAAAAAATCGAAGATAGTTTCAATTAAATTTGTTAAAATTTCGTTCATAAAAAAAAATTTGTAAAAAAATCCAAAAAAATCGAAGATAGTTTCAATTAAATTTGCTAAAATTTCGTTCATAAAAATTAAAATTTTTAAAAAAATAAAAAAAAATCGAAGATAGTTTCAAATAAATTTGCTAAAATTTCGTTCATAAAAATAAAAATTTGTAAAAAAATTCAAAAAAATCGAAGATAGTTTCAATTAAATTTGCTAAAATTTCGTTCATAAAAATAAAAATTTGTAAAAAAATAAAAAAAAATCGAAGATAGTTTCAATTAAATTTGCTAAAATTTCGTTCATAAAAATTAAAATTTGTAAAAAAATCGAAAAAAATCGAAGATAGTTTCAAATAAATTTGCTAAAATTTCGTTCATAAAAATAAAAATTTGTAAAAAAATTCAAAAAAATCGAAGATAGTTTCAATTAAATTTGTTAAAATTTCGTTCATAAAAATAAAAATTTGTAAAAAAATCAAAAAAATCGAAGATAGTTTCAATTAAATTGGCTAAAATTTCGTTCATAAAAATAAAAATTTGTAAAAAAATTCAAAAAAATCGAAGATAGTTTCAATTAAATTTGCTAAAATTTCGTTCATAAAAATTAAAATTTGTAGAGAAATCATAAAAATCGGAGATAGTTTCAATTAAATTTGCTAAAATTTGGTTCATAAAAATTAAAATTTTAAAAAAATTTAAGCTATTTTCAATTAAATGTGCTCAAAATTTCGATCATAAAAATTAAAATTTATAAAAAAATAAAAAAAAATCGAAGATAGTTTCAATTAAATTTGCTAAAATTTTGTTCATAAAAATAAAAACTTGTAAAAAAATCCAAAAAAATCGAAGATTGTTTCAATTAAATTTGCTAAAATTTCGTTCATAAAAATTAAAATTTGTAAAGAAATCATAAAAATCGGAGATAGTTTTAATTAAATTTGCTAAAATTTAGTTCTTAAAAATTAAAATTTGTAAGAAAATCCAAAAAAATCGAAGACAGCATAAATTAAATTTGATAAAATTTCGTTCATAAAAATTAAAATTTGTAAAAAAATCAAAAAAATCGAAGATAGTTTGAATTAAATTTGCTAAAGTTTAGTTCATAAAAATAAAAATTTGTAAGAAAATCCAAAAAAATCGAAGACAGCTTAAATTAAATTTGCTAAAATTTAGTTCATAAAACTTAAAAATTTTAAGAAAATCCAAAAAAATCGAAGATAGTTTCAATTAAATTTGTTAAAATTTCGTTCATAAAAAAAAATTTGTAAAAAAATCCAAAAAAATCGAAGATAGTTTCAATTAAATTTGCTAAAATTTCGTTCATAAAAATTAAAATTTTTAAAAAAATCAAAAAAAATCGAAGATAGTTTCAAATAAATTTGCTAAAATTTCGTTCATAAAAATAAAAATTTGTAAAAAAATTCAAAAAAATCGAAGATAGTTTCAATTAAATGTGCTCAAAATTTCGATCATAAAAATTAAAATTTATAAAAAAATAAAAAAAATCGAAGATAGTTTCAATTAAATTTGCTAAAATTTCGTTCATAAAAATAAAAACTTGTAAAAAAATTCAAAAAAATCGAAGATTGTTTCAATTAAATTTGCTAAAATTTCGTTCATAAAAATTAAAATTTGTAAAGAAATCATAAAAATCGGAGATAGTTTTAATTAAATTTGCTAAAATTTAGTTCTTAAAAATTAAAATTTGTAAGAAAATCCAAAAAAATCGAAGACAGCATAAATTAAATTTGATAAAATTTCGTTCATAAAAATTAAAATTTGTAAAAAAATCGAAGATAGTTTCAATTAAATTTGCTAAAATTTCGTTCATAAAAATAAAAATTTGTAAAAAAATAAAAAAAAATCGAAGATAGTTTCAATTAAATTTGCTAAAATTTCGTTCATAAAAATAAAAATTTGTAAAAAAATCGAAGATAGTTTCAATTAAATTTGCTAAAATTTCGTTCATAAAAATAAAAATTTGTAAAAAAATAAAAAAAAATCGAAGATAGTTTCAATTAAATTTGCTAAAATTTCGTTCATAAAATTAAAATTTGTAAAAAAATCCAAAAAAATCGAAGATAGTTTCAATTAAATTTGATAAAATTTCGTTCATAAAAATTAAAATTTGTAAAAAAATCAAAATATCGAAAATAGTTTGAATTAAATTTGCTGAAGTTTATTTCATAAAAATTAAAATTTGTAGGAAAATCCAAAAAAATCGAAGACAGCTTAAATTAAATTTACTAAAATTTAGTTCATAGAACTTAAAAATTTTAAGAAAATCCAAAAAAATGGAAGATAGTTTCAATTAAATTTGCTAAAATTTCGTTCATAAAAAAAAAATTTGTAAAAAAATCCAAAAAAATCGAAGATAGTTTCAATTAAATTTGCTAAAATTTCGTTCATAAAAATAAAAATTGGTAAAAAAATAAAAAAAAATCGAAGATAGTTTCAATTAAATTTGCTAAAATTTCGTTCATAAAATTAAAATTTGTAAAAAAATCCAAAAAAATCGAAGATAGTTTCAATTAAATTTGATAAAATTTCGTTCATAAAAAAAAAATTTGTAAAAAAATCCAAAAAAATCGAAGATAGTTTCAATTAAATTTGTTAAAATTTCGTTCATAAAAATTAAAATTTGTAAAAAAATCCAAAAAAATCGAAGATAGTTTCAATTAAATTTGCTAAAATTTCGTTCATAAAAATTAAAATTTGTAAAAAAATCATAAAAATCGAAGATAGTTTGAATTAAATTTGCTAAAGTTTAGTTCATAAAAATAAAAATTTGTAAGAAAATCCAAAAAAATTGAAGACAGCTTAAATTAAATTTGCTAAAATTTAGTTCATAAAACTTAAAAATTTTATGAAAATCCAAAAAAATCGAAGATAGTTTCAATTAAATTTGCAAAAATTTCGTTCATAAAAAAAAATTTGTAAAAAAATCCAAAAAAATCGAAGATAGTTTCAATTAAATTTGCTAAAATTTCGTTCATAAAAATTAAAATTTGTAAAAAAATCGAAAATAATCGAAGATAGTTTCAAATAAATTTGCTAAAATTTCGTTCATAAAAATAAAAATTTGTAAAAAAATTCAAAAAAATCGAAGATAGTTTCAATTAAATTTGTTAAAATTTCGTTCATAAAAATAAAAATTTGTAAAAAAATCAAAAAAATCGAAGATAGTTTCAATTAAATTGGCTAAAATTTCGTTCATAAAAATAAAAATTTGTAAAAAAATTCAAAAAAATCGAAGATAGTTTCAATTAAATTTGCTAAAATTTCGTTCATAAAAATTAAAATTTGTAGAGAAATCATAAAAATCGGAGATAGTTTTAATTAAATTTGCTAAAATTTCGTTCATAAAAATAAAAATTTGTAAAAAAATCCAAAAAAATCGAAGATAGTTTCAATTAAATTGTCTAAAATTTCGTTCATAAAATTAAAATTTGTAAAAAATTCAAAAAAATCGAAGATAGTTTCAATTAAATTTGCTAAAATTTCGTTCATAAAAAAAAAAATTGTAAAAAAATCCAAAAAAATCGAAGATAGTTTTAATTAAATTTGCTAAAATTTCGTTCATAAAATAAAAATTTGTAAAAAAATCCAAAAAAATCGAAGATAGTTTCAATTAAATTTGCTAAAATTTCGTTCATAAAAAAAAAATTTGTAAAAAAATCCAAAAAAATCGAAGATAGTTTCAATTAAATTTGCTAAAATTTCGTTCATAAAAATTAAAATTTGTAAAAAAATCCAAAAAAATCGAAGATAGTTTCAATTAAATTTGCTAAAATTTCGTTCATAAAAATTAAAATTTTAAAAAAATTTAAGCTATTTTCAATTAAATGTGCTCAAAATTTCGATCATAAAAATTAAAATTTATAAAATAATAAAAAAAAATCGAAGATAGTTTCAATTAAATTTGCTAAAATTTTGTTCATAAAAATAAAAACTTGTAAAAAAATCCAAAAAAATCGAAGATTGTTTCAATTAAATTTGCTAAAATTTCGTTCATAAAAATTAAAATTTGTAAAGAAATCATAAAAATCGGAGATAGTTTTAATTAAATTTGCTAAAATTTAGTTCTTAAAAATTAAAATTTGTAAGAAAATCCAAAAAAATCGAAGACAGCATAAATTAAATTTGATAAAATTTCGTTCATAAAAATTAAAATTTGTAAAAAAATCAAAAAAATCGAAGATAGTTTGAATTAAATTTGCTAAAGTTTAGTTCATAAAAATAAAAATTTGTAAGAAAATCCAAAAAAATCGAAGACAGCTTAAATTAAATTTGCTAAAATTTAGTTCATAAAACTTAAAAATTTTAAGAAAATCCAAAAAAATCGAAGATAGTTTCAATTAAATTTGTTAAAATTTCGTTCATAAAAAAAAATTTGTAAAAAAATCCAAAAAAATCGAAGATAGTTTCAATTAAATTTGCTAAAATTTCGTTCATAAAAATTAAAATTTTTAAAAAAATCAAAAAAAATCGAAGATAGTTTCAAATAAATTTGCTAAAATTTCGTTCATAAAAATAAAAATTTGTAAAAAAATTCAAAAAATTCGAAGATAGTTTCAATTAAATGTGCTCAAAATTTCGATCATAAAAATTAAAATTTATAAAAAAATAAAAAAAAATCGAAGATAGTTTCAATTAAATTTGCTAAAATTTCGTTCATAAAAATAAAAACTTGTAAAAAAATTCAAAAAAATCGAAGATTGTTTCAATTAAATTTGCTAAAATTTCGTTCATAAAAATTAAAATTTGTAAAGAAATCATAAAAATCGGAGATAGTTTTAATTAAATTTGCTAAAATTTAGTTCTTAAAAATTAAAATTTGTAAGAAAATCCAAAAAAATCGAAGACAGCATAAATTAAATTTGATAAAATTTCGTTCATAAAAATTAAAATTTGTAAAAAAATCAAAAAAATCGAAGATAGTTTGAATTAAATTTGCTAAAGTTTAGTTCATAAAAATAAAAATTTGTAAGAAAATCCAAAAAAATCGAAGACAGCTTAAATTAAATTTGCTAAAATTTAGTTCATAAAACTTAAAAATTTTAAGAAAATCCAAAAAAATCGAAGATAGTTTCAATTAAATTTGTTAAAATTTCGTTCATAAAAAAAAATTTGTAAAAAAATCCAAAAAAATCGAAGATAGTTTCAATTAAATTTGCTAAAATTTCGTTCATAAAAATTAAAATTTTTAAAAAAATAAAAAAAAATCGAAGATAGTTTCAAATAAATTTGCTAAAATTTCGTTCATAAAAATAAAAATTTGTAAAAAAATTCAAAAAAATCGAAGATAGTTTCAATTAAATTTGCTAAAATTTCGTTCATAAAAATAAAAATTTGTAAAAAAATAAAAAAAAATCGAAGATAGTTTCAATTAAATTTGCTAAAATTTCGTTCATAAAAATTAAAATTTGTAAAAAAATCGAAAAAAATCGAAGATAGTTTCAAATAAATTTGCTAAAATTTCGTTCATAAAAATAAAAATTTGTAAAAAAATTCAAAAAAATCGAAGATAGTTTCAATTAAATTTGTTAAAATTTCGTTCATAAAAATAAAAATTTGTAAAAAAATCAAAAAAATCGAAGATAGTTTCAATTAAATTGGCTAAAATTTCGTTCATAAAAATAAAAATTTGTAAAAAAATTCAAAAAAATCGAAGATAGTTTCAATTAAATTTGCTAAAATTTCGTTCATAAAAATTAAAATTTGTAGAGAAATCATAAAAATCGGAGATAGTTTCAATTAAATTTGCTAAAATTTGGTTCATAAAAAAAAATTTGTAAAAAAATCCAAAAAAATCGAAGATAGTTTCAATTAAATTTGCTAAAATTTCGTTCATAAAAATTAAAATTTTTAAAAAAATCAAAAAAAATCGAAGATAGTTTCAAATAAATTTGCTAAAATTTCGTTCATAAAAATAAAAATTTGTAAAAAAATTCAAAAAAATCGAAGATAGTTTCAATTAAATGTGCTCAAAATTTCGATCATAAAAATTAAAATTTATAAAAAAATAAAAAAAAATCGAAGATAGTTTCAATTAAATTTGCTAAAATTTCGTTCATAAAATAAAAATTTGTAAAAAAATCCAAAAAATCGAAGATAGTTTCAATTAAATTTGCTAAAATTTCGTTCATAAAAAAAAAATTTGTAAAAAAATCCAAAAAAATCGAAGATAGTTTCAATTAAATTTGCTAAAATTTCGTTCATAAAAATAAAAATTTGTAAAAAAATAAAAAAAAATCGAAGATAGTTTCAATTAAATTTGCTAAAATTTCGTTCATAAAAATAAAAATTTGTAAAAAAATCGAAGATAGTTTCAATTAAATTTGCTAAAATTTCGTTCATAAAAATAAAAATTTGTAAAAAAATTCAAAAAAATCGAAGATAGTTTCAATTAAATTTGCTAAAATTTCGTTCATAAAAATAAAAATTTGTAAAAAAATAAAAAAAAATCGAAGATAGTTTCAATTAAATTTGCTAAAATTTCGTTCATAAAAATAAAAATTTGTAAAAAAATCGAAGATAGTTTCAATTAAATTTGCTAAAATTTCGTTCATAAAAATAAAAATTTGTAAAAAAATAAAAAAAAATCGAAGATAGTTTCAATTAAATTTGCTAAAATTTCGTTCATAAAATTAAAATTTGTAAAAAAATCCAAAAAAATCGAAGATAGTTTCAATTAAATTTGATAAAATTTCGTTCATAAAAATTAAAATTTGTAAAAAAATCAAAATATCGAAAATAGTTTGAATTAAATTTGCTGAAGTTTATTTCATAAAAATTAAAATTTGTAGGAAAATCCAAAAAAATCGAAGACAGCTTAAATTAAATTTACTAAAATTTAGTTCATAGAACTTAAAAATTTTAAGAAAATCCAAAAAAATCGAAGATAGTTTCAATTAAATTTGCTAAAATTTCGTTCATAAAAAAAAAATTTGTAAAAAAATCCAAAAAAATCGAAGATAGTTTCAATTAAATTTGCTAAAATTTCGTTCATAAAAATAAAAATTTGTAAAAAAATTCAAAAAAATCGAAGATAGTTTCAATTAAATGTGCTCAAAATTTCGATCATAAAAATTAAAATTTATAAAAAAATAAAAAAAATCGAAGATAGTTTCAATTAAATTTGCTAAAATTTCGTTCATAAAAATTAAAATTTGTAAAAAAATCAAAAAAATCGAAGATAGTTTCAATTAAATTGGCTAAAATTTCGTTCATAAAAATAAAAATTTCTAAAAAAATTCAAAAAAATCGAAGATAGTTTCAATTAAATTTGCTAAAATTTCGTTCATAAAAATTAAAATTTGTAGAGAAATCATAAAAATCGGAGATAGTTTTAA
This sequence comes from Andrena marginata, assembly GCA_963932335.1. Lineage (NCBI taxonomy): Eukaryota > Metazoa > Arthropoda > Insecta > Hymenoptera > Andrenidae > Andrena > Andrena marginata. Next base: position 51,721 of record CAWVQI010000099.1, read on the forward strand.
TTAAATTTGCTAAAATTTCGTTCATAAAAATAAAAATTTGTAAAAAAATCCAAAAAAATCGAAGATAGTTTCAATTAAATTTGCTAAAATTTCGTTCATAAAATTAAAATTTGTAAAAAATTCAAAAAAATCGAAGATAGTTTCAATTAAATTTGCTAAAATTTCGTTCATAAAAAAAAAAATTGTGAAAAAATCCAAAAAAATCGAAGATAGTTTTAATTAAATTTGCTAAAATTTCGTTCATAAAATAAAAATTTGTAAAATAATCCAAAAAAATCGAAGATAGTTTCAATTAAATTTGCTAAAATTTCGTTCATAAAAAAAAAATTTGTAAAAAAATCCAAAAAAATCGAAGATAGTTTCAATTAAATTTGCTAAAATTTCGTTCATAAAAATTAAAATTTGTAAAAAAATCCAAAAAAATCGAAGATAGTTTCAATTAAATTTGCTAAAATTTCGTTCATAAAAATTAAAATTTTAAAAAATTTAAGCTATTTTCAATTAAATGTGCTCAAAATTTCGATCATAAAAATTAAAATTTATAAAAAAATAAAAAAAAATCGAAGATAGTTTCAATTAAATTTGCTAAAATTTTGTTCATAAAAATAAAAACTTGTAAAAAAATCCAAAAAAATCGAAGATTGTTTCAATTAAATTTGCTAAAATTTCGTTCATAAAAATTAAAATTTGTAAAGAAATCATAAAAATCGGAGATAGTTTTAATTAAATTTGCTAAAATTTAGTTCTTAAAAATTAAAATTTGTAAGAAAATCCAAAAAAATCGAAGACAGCATAAATTAAATTTGATAAAATTTCGTTCATAAAAATTAAAATTTGTAAAAAAATCAAAAAAATCGAAGATAGTTTGAATTAAATTTGCTAAAGTTTAGTTCATAAAAATAAAAATTTGTAAGAAAATCCAAAAAAATCGAAGACAGCTTAAATTAAATTTGCTAAAATTTAGTTCATAAAACTTAAAAATTTTAAGAAAATCCAAAAAAATCGAAGATAGTTTCAATTAAATTTGTTAAAATTTCGTTCATAAAAAAAAATTTGTAAAAAAATCCAAAAAAATCGAAGATAGTTTCAATTAAATTTGCTAAAATTTCGTTCATAAAAATTAAAATTTTTAAAAAAATAAAAAAAAATCGAAGATAGTTTCAAATAAATTTGCTAAAATTTCGTTCATAAAAATAAAAATTTGTAAAAAAATTCAAAAAAATCGAAGATAGTTTCAATTAAATTGGCTAAAATTTCGTTCATAAAAATAAAAATTTGTAAAAAAATTAAAAAAAATCGAAGATAGTTTCAATTAAACTTGCTAAAATTTCGTTCATAAAAATTAAAATTTGTAGAGAAATCATAAAAATCGGAGATAGTTTTAATTAAATTTGCTAAAATTTCGTTCATAAAAATAAAAATTTGTAAAAAAATCCAAAAAAATCGAAGATAGTTTCAATTAAATTTGCTAAAATTTCGTTCATAAAATTAAAATTTGTAAAAAATTCAAAAAAATCGAAGATAGTTTCAATTAAATTTGCTAAAATTTCGTTCATAAAAAAAAAAATTGTAAAAAAATCCAAAAAAATCGAAGATAGTTTTAATTAAATTTGGTAAAATTTAGTTCTTAAAAATTAAAATTTGTAAGAAAATCCAAAAAAATCGAAGACAGCATAAATTAAATTTGATAAAATTTCGTTCATAAAAATTAAAATTTGTAAAAAAATCAAAAAAATCGAAGATAGTTTGAATTAAATTTGCTAAAGTTTAGTTCATAAAAATAAAAATTTGTAAGAAAATCCAAAAAAATCGAAGACAGCTTAAATTAAATTTGCTAAAATTTAGTTCATAAAACTTAAAAATTTTATGAAAATCCAAAAAAATCGAAGATAGTTTCAATTAAATTTGCAAAAATTTCGTTCATAAAAAAAAAATTTGTAAAAAAATCCAAAAAAATCGAAGATAGTTTCAATTAAATTTGCTAAAATTTCGTTCATAAAAATTAAAATTTGTAAAAAAATCGAAAAAAATCGAAGATAGTTTCAAATAAATTTGCTAAAATTTCGTTCATAAAAATAAAAATTTGTAAAAAAATTCAAAAAAATCGAAGATAGTTTCAATTAAATTTGTTAAAATTTCGTTCATAAAAATAAAAATTTGTAAAAAAATCAAAAAAATCGAAGATAGTTTCAATTAAATTGGCTAAAATTTCGTTCATAAAAATAAAAATTTGTAAAAAAATTCAAAAAAATCGAAGATAGTTTCAATTAAATTTGCTAAAATTTCGTTCATAAAAATTAAAATTTGTAGAGAAATCATAAAAATCGGAGATAGTTTTAATTAAATTTGCTAAAATTTCGTTCATAAAAATAAAAATTTGTAAAAAAATCCAAAAAAATCGAAGATAGTTTCAATTAAATTTGCTAAAATTTCGTTCATAAAATTAAAATTTGTAAAAAATTCAAAAAAATCGAAGATAGTTTCAATTAAATTTGCTAAAATTTCGTTCATAAAAAAAAAAATTGTAAAAAAATCCAAAAAAATCGAAGATAGTTTTAATTAAATTTGCTAAAATTTCGTTCATAAAATAAAAATTTGTAAAAAAATCCAAAAAAATCGAAGATAGTTTCAATTAAATTTGCTAAAATTTCGTTCATAAAAAAAAAATTTGTAAAAAAATCCAAAAAAATCGAAGATAGTTTCAATTAAATTTGCTAAAATTTCGTTCATAAAAATTAAAATTTGTAAAAAAATCCAAAAAAATCGAAGATAGTTTCAATTAAATTTGCTAAAATTTCGTTCATAAAAATTAAAATTTTAAAAAAATTTAAGCTATTTTCAATTAAATGTGCTCAAAATTTCGATCATAAAAATTAAAATTTATAAAAAAATAAAAAAAAATCGAAGATAGTTTCAATTAAATTTGCTAAAATTTTTTTCATAAAAATAAAAACTTGTAAAAAAATCCAAAAAAATCGAAGATTGTTTCAATTAAATTTGCTAAAATTTCGTTCATAAAAATTAAAATTTGTAAAGAAATCATAAAAATCGGAGATAGTTTTAATTAAATTTGCTAAAATTTAGTTCTTAAAAATTAAAATTTGTAAGAAAATCCAAAAAAATCGAAGACAGCATAAATTAAATTTGATAAAATTTCGTTCATAAAAATTAAAATTTGTAAAAAAATCAAAAAAATCGAAGATAGTTTGAATTAAATTTGCTAAAGTTTAGTTCATAAAAATAAAAATTTGTAAGAAAATCCAAAAAAATCGAAGACAGCTTAAATTAAATTTGCTAAAATTTAGTTCATAAAACTTGAAAATTTTAAGAAAATCCAAAAAAATCGAAGATAGTTTCAATTAAATTTGTTAAAATTTCGTTCATAAAAAAAAATTTGTAAAAAAATCCAAAAAAATCGAAGATAGTTTCAATTAAATTTGCTAAAATTTCGTTCATAAAAATTAAAATTTTTAAAAAAATCAAAAAAAATCGAAGATAGTTTCAAATAAATTTGCTAAAATTTCGTTCATAAAAATAAAAATTTGTAAAAAAATTCAAAAAAATCGAAGATAGTTTCAATTAAATGTGCTCAAAATTTCGATCATAAAAATTAAAATTTATAAAAAAATAAAAAAAAATCGAAGATAGTTTCAATTAAATTTGCTAAAATTTCGTTCATAAAAATAAAAACTTGTAAAAAAATTCAAAAAAATCGAAAATTGTTTCAATTAAATTTGCTAAAATTTCGTTCATAAAAATTAAAATTTGTAAAGAAATCATAAAAATCGGAGATAGTTTTAATTAAATTTGCTAAAATTTAGTTCTTAAAAATTAAAATTTGTAAGAAAATCCAAAAAAATCGAAGACAGCATAAATTAAATTTGATAAAATTTCGTTCATAAAAATTAAAATTTGTAAAAAAATCGAAGATAGTTTCAATTAAATTTGCTAAAATTTCGTTCATAAAAATAAAAATTTGTAAAAAAATAAAAAAAAATCGAAGATAGTTTCAATTAAATTTGCTAAAATTTCGTTCATAAAAATAAAAATTTGTAAAAAAATCGAAGATAGTTTCAATTAAATTTGCTAAAATTTCGTTCATAAAAATAAAAATTTGTAAAAAAATAAAAAAAAATCGAAGATAGTTTCAATTAAATTTGCTAAAATTTCGTTCATAAAATTAAAATTTGTAAAAAAATCCAAAAAAATCGAAGATAGTTTCAATTAAATTTGATAAAATTTCGTTCATAAAAATTAAAATTTGTAAAAAAATCAAAATATCGAAAATAGTTTGAATTAAATTTGCTGAAGTTTATTTCATAAAAATTAAAATTTGTAGGAAAATCCAAAAAAATCGAAGACAGCTTAAATTAAATTTACTAAAATTTAGTTCATAGAACTTAAAAATTTTAAGAAAATCCAAAAAAATCGAAGATAGTTTCAATTAAATTTGCTAAAATTTCGTTCATAAAAAAAAAATTTGTAAAAAAATCCAAAAAAATCGAAGATAGTTTCAATTAAATTTGCTAAAATTTCGTTCATAAAAATAAAAATTTGTAAAAAAATAAAAAAAAATCGAAGATAGTTTCAATTAAATTTGCTAAAATTTCGTTCATAAAATTAAAATTTGTAAAAAAATCCAAAAAAATCGAAGATAGTTTCAATTAAATTTGATAAAATTTCGTTCATAAAAAAAAAATTTGTAAAAAAATCCAAAAAAATCGAAGATAGTTTCAATTAAATTTGCTAAAATTTCGTTCATAAAAATTAAAATTTGTAAAAAAATCCAAAAAAATCGAAGATAGTTTCAATTAAATTTGCTAAAATTTCGTTCATAAAAATTAAAATTTGTAAAAAAATCATAAAAATCGAAGATAGTTTTAATTAAATTTGCTAAAATTTAGTTCTTAAAAATTAAAATTTGTAAGAAAATCCAAAAAAATCGAAGACAGCATAAATTAAATTTGATAAAATTTCGTTCATAAAAATTAAAATTTGTAAAAAAATCAAAAAAATCGAAGATAGTTTGAATTAAATTTGCTAAAGTTTAGTTCATAAAAATAAAAATTTGTAAGAAAATCCAAAAAAATCGAAGACAGCTTAAATTAAATTTGCTAAAATTTAGTTCATAAAACTTAAAAATTTTAAGAAAATCCAAAAAAATCGAAGATAGTTTCAATTAAATTTGTTAAAATTTCGTTCATAAAAAAAAATTTGTAAAAAAATCCAAAAAAATCCAAGATAGTTTCAATTAAATTTGCTAAAATTTCGTTCATAAAAATTAAAATTTTTAAAAAAATCAAAAAAAATCGAAAATAGTTTCAAATAAATTTGCTAAAATTACGTTCATAAAAATAAAAATTTGTAAAAAATCCAAAAAAATCGAAGATAGTTTCAATTAAATTTGCTAAAATTTCGTTGATAAAAATAAAAATTTGTAAAGAAATAAAAAAAAATCGAAGATAGTTTCAATTAAATTTGCTAAAATTTCGTTCATAAAAATTAAAATTTGTAAAAAAATCCAAAAAAATCGAAGATAGTTTCAATTAAATTTGCTAAAATTTCGTTCATAAAAATTAAAATTTGTAAAAAAATCATAAAAATCGAAGATAGTTTTAATTAAATTTGCTAAAATTTAGTTCTTAAAAATTAAAATTTGTAAGAAAATCCAAAAAAATCGAAGACAGCATAAATTAAATTTGAAAAATTTCGTTCATAAAAATTAAAATTTGTAAAAAAATCATAAAAATCGGAGATAGTTTTAATTAAATTTGCTAAAATTTAGTTCTTAAAAATTAAAATTTGTAAGAAAATCCAAAAAAATCGAAGACAGCATAAATTAAATTTGATAAAATTTCGTTCATAAAAATTAAAATTTGTAAAAAAATCATAAAAATCGGAGATAGTTTTAATTAAATTTGCTAAAATTTAGTTCTTAAAAATTAAAATTTGTAAGAAAATCCAAAAAAATCGAAGACAGCATAAATTAAATTTGATAAAATTTCGTTCATAAAAATTAAAATTTGTAAAAAAATCAAAAAAATCGAAGATAGTTTGAATTAAATTTGCTAAAGTTTAGTTCATAAAAATAAAAATTTGTAAGAAAATCCAAAAAAATCGAAGACAGCTTAAATTAAATTTGCTAAAATTTAGTTCATAAAACTTAAAAATTTTAAGAAAATCCAAAAAAATCGAAGATAGTTTCAATTAAATTTGTTAAAATTTCGTTCATAAAAAAAAATTTGTAAAAAAATCCAAAAAAATCCAAGATAGTTTCAATTAAATTTGCTAAAATTTCGTTCATAAAAATTAAAATTTTTAAAAAAATCAAAAAAAATCGAAAATAGTTTCAAATAAATTTGCTAAAATTACGTTCATAAAAATAAAAATTTGTAAAAAATCCAAAAAAATCGAAGATAGTTTCAATTAAATTTGCTAAAATTTCGTTGATAAAAATAAAAATTTGTAAAAAAATAAAAAAAAATCGAAGATAGTTTCAATTAAATTTGCTAAAATTTCGTTCATAAAAATAAAAATTTGTAAAAAAATAAAAAAAAATCGAAGATAGTTTCAATTAAATTTGCTAAAATTTCGTTCATAAAAATTAAAATTTGTAAAAAAATCGAAAAAAATCGAAGATAGTTTCAAATAAATTTGCTAAAATTTCGTTCATAAAAATAAAAATTTGTAAAAAAATTCAAAAAAATCGAAGATAGTTTCAATTAAATTTGTTAAAATTTCGTTCATAAAAATAAAAATTTGTAAAAAAAATCAAAAAAATCGAAGATAGTTTCAATTAAATTGGCTAAAATTTCGTTCATAAAAATAAAAATTTGTAAAAAAATTCAAAAAAATCGAAGATAGTTTCAATTAAACTTGCTAAAATTTCGTTCATAAAAATTAAAATTTGTAGAGAAATCATAAAAATCGGAGATAGTTTTAATTAAATTTGCTAAAATTTCGTTCATAAAAATAAAAATTTGTAAAAAAATCCAAAAAAATCGAAGATAGTTTCAATTAAATTTGCTAAAATTTCGTTCATAAAATTAAAATTTGTAAAAAATTCAAAAAAATCGAAGATAGTTTCAATTAAATTTGCTAAAATTTCGTTCATAAAAAAAAAATTGTAAAAAAATCCAAAAAAATCGAAGATAGTTTTAATTAAATTTGGTAAAATTTAGTTCTTAAAAATTAAAATTTGTAAGAAAATCCAAAAAAATCGAAGACAGCATAAATTAAATTTGATAAAATTTCGTTCATAAAAATTAAAATTTGTAAAAAAATCAAAAAAATCGAAGATAGTTTGAATTAAATTTGCTAAAGTTTAGTTCATAAAAATAAAAATTTGTAAGAAAATCCAAAAAAATCGAAGACAGCTTAAATTAAATTTGCTAAAATTTAGTTCATAAAACTTAAAAATTTTATGAAAATCCAAAAAAATCGAAGATAGTTTCAATTAAATTTGCAAAAATTTCGTTCATAAAAAAAAAATTTGTAAAAAAATCCAAAAAAATCGAAGATAGTTTCAATTAAATTTGCTAAAATTTCGTTCATAAAAATTAAAATTTGTAAAAAAATCGAAAAAAATCGAAGATAGTTTCAAATAAATTTGCTAAAATTTCGTTCATAAAAATAAAAATTTGTAAAAAAATTCAAAAAAATCGAAGATAGTTTCAATTAAATTTGTTAAAATTTCGTTCATAAAAATAAAAATTTGTAAAAAAATCAAAAAAATCGAAGATAGTTTCAATTAAATTGGCTAAAATTTCGTTCATAAAAATAAAAATTTGTAAAAAAATTCAAAAAAATCGAAGATAGTTTCAATTAAATTTGCTAAAATTTCGTTCATAAAAATTAAAATTTGTAGAGAAATCATAAAAATCGGAGATAGTTTTAATTAAATTTGCTAAAATTTCGTTCATAAAAATAAAAATTTGTAAAAAAATCCAAAAAAATCGAAGATAGTTTCAATTAAATTTGCTAAAATTTCGTTCATAAAATTAAAATTTGTAAAAAATTCAAAAAAATCGAAGATAGTTTCAATTAAATTTGCTAAAATTTCGTTCATAAAAAAAAAATTGTAAAAAAATCCAAAAAAATCGAAGATAGTTTTAATTAAATTTGCTAAAATTTCGTTCATAAAATAAAAATTTGTAAAAAAATCCAAAAAAATCGAAGATAGTTTCAATTAAATTTGCTAAAATTTCGTTCATAAAAAAAAAATTTGTAAAAAAATCCAAAAAAATCGAAGATAGTTTCAATTAAATTTGCTAAAATTTCGTTCATAAAAATTAAAATTTGTAAAAAAATCCAAAAAAATCGAAGATAGTTTCAATTAAATTTGCTAAAATTTCGTTCATAAAAATTAAAATTTTAAAAAAATTTAAGCTATTTTCAATTAAATGTGCTCAAAATTTCGATCATAAAAATTAAAATTTATAAAAAAATAAAAAAAAATCGAAGATAGTTTCAATTAAATTTGCTAAAATTTTTTTCATAAAAATAAAAACTTGTAAAAAAATCCAAAAAAATCGAAGATTGTTTCAATTAAATTTGCTAAAATTTCGTTCATAAAAATTAAAATTTGTAAAGAAATCATAAAAATCGGAGATAGTTTTAATTAAATTTGCTAAAATTTAGTTCTTAAAAATTAAAATTTGTAAGAAAATCCAAAAAAATCGAAGACAGCATAAATTAAATTTGATAAAATTTCTTTCATAAAAATTAAAATTTGTAAAAAATCAAAAAAATCGAAGATAGTTTGAATTAAATTTGCTAAAGTTTAGTTCATAAAAATAAAAATTTGTAAGAAAATCCAAAAAAATCGAAGACAGCTTAAATTAAATTTGCTAAAATTTAGTTCATAAAACTTAAAAATTTTAAGAAAATCCAAAAAAATCGAAGATAGTTTCAATTAAATTTGTTAAAATTTCGTTCATAAAAAAAAATTTGTAAAAAAATCCAAAAAAATCGAAGATAGTTTCAATTAAATTTGCTAAAATTTCGTTCATAAAAATTAAAATTTTTAAAAAAATCAAAAAAAATCGAAGATAGTTTCAAATAAATTTGCTAAAATTTCGTTCATAAAAATAAAAATTTGTAAAAAAATTCAAAAAAATCGAAGATATTTTCAATTAAATGTGCTCAAAATTTCGATCATAAAAATTAAAATTTATAAAAAAATAAAAAAAAATCGAAGATAGTTTCAATTAAATTTGCTAAAATTTCGTTCATAAAAATAAAAACTTGTAAAAAAATTCAAAAAAATCGAAAATTGTTTCAATTAAATTTGCTAAAATTTCGTTCATAAAAATTAAAATTTGTAAAGAAATCATAAAAATCGGAGATAGTTTTAATTAAATTTGCTAAAATTTAGTTCTTAAAAATTAAAATTTGTAAGAAAATCCAAAAAAATCGAAGACAGCATAAATTAAATTTGATAAAATTTCGTTCATAAAAATTAAAATTTGTAAAAAAATCGAAGATAGTTTCAATTAAATTTGCTAAAATTTCGTTCATAAAAATAAAAATTTGTAAAAAAATAAAAAAAAATCGAAGATAGTTTCAATTAAATTTGCTAAAATTTCGTTCATAAAAATAAAAATTTGTAAAAAAATCGAAGATAGTTTCAATTAAATTTGCTAAAATTTCGTTCATAAAAATAAAAATTTGTAAAAAAATAAAAAAAAATCGAAGATAGTTTCAATTAAATTTGCTAAAATTTCGTTCATAAAATTAAAATTTGTAAAAAAATCCAAAAAAATCGAAGATAGTTTCAATTAAATTTGATAAAATTTCGTTCATAAAAATTAAAATTTGTAAAAAAATCAAAATATCGAAAATAGTTTGAATTAAATTTGCTGAAGTTTATTTCATAAAAATTAAAATTTGTAGGAAAATCCAAAAAAATCGAAGACAGCTTAAATTAAATTTACTAAAATTTAGTTCATAGAACTTAAAAATTTTAAGAAAATCCAAAAAAATCGAAGATAGTTTCAATTAAATTTGCTAAAATTTCGTTCATAAAAAAAAATTTGTAAAAAAATCCAAAAAAATCGAAGATAGTTTCAATTAAATTTGCTAAAATTTCGTTCATAAAAATAAAAATTTGTAAAAAAATAAAAAAAAATCGAAGATAGTTTCAATTAAATTTGCTAAAATTTCGTTCATAAAATTAAAATTTGTAAAAAAATCCAAAAAAATCGAAGATAGTTTCAATTAAATTTGATAAAATTTCGTTCATAAAAAAAAAATTTGTAAAAAAATCCAAAAAAATCGAAGATAGTTTCAATTAAATTTGCTAAAATTTCGTTCATAAAAATTAAAATTTGTAAAAAAATCCAAAAAAATCGAAGATAGTTTCAATTAAATTTGCTAAAATTTCGTTCATAAAAATTAAAATTTGTAAAAAAATCATAAAAATCGAAGATAGTTTTAATTAAATTTGCTAAAATTTAGTTCTTAAAAATTAAAATTTGTAAGAAAATCCAAAAAAATCGAAGACAGCATAAATTAAATTTGATAAAATTTCGTTCATAAAAATTAAAATTTGTAAAAAAATCAAAAAAATCGAAGATAGTTTGAATTAAATTTGCTAAAGTTTAGTTCATAAAAATAAAAATTTGTAAGAAAATCCAAAAAAATCGAAGACAGCTTAAATTAAATTTGCTAAAATTTAGTTCATAAAACTTAAAAATTTTATGATAATCCAAAAAAATCGAAGATAGTTTCAATTAAATTTGCAAAAATTTCGTTCATAAAAAAAAAATTTGTAAAAAAATCAAAAAAATCGAAGATAGTTTCAATTAAATTTGCTAAAATTTCGTTCATAAAAATTAAAATTTGTAAAAAAATCGAAAAAAATCGAAGATAGTTTCAAATAAATTTGCTAAAATTTCGTTCATAAAAATAAAAATTTGTAAAAAAATTCAAAAAAATCGAAGATAGTTTCAATTAAATTTGTTAAAATTTCGTTCATAAAAATAAAAATTTGTAAAAAAATCAAAAAAATCGAAGATAGTTTCAATTAAATTGGCTAAAATTTCGTTCATAAAAACAAAAATTTGTAAAAAAATTCAAAAAAATCGAAGATAGTTTCAATTAAATTTGCTAAAATTTCGTTCATAAAAATTAAAATTTGTAGAGAAATCATAAAAATCGGAGATAGTTTTAATTAAATTTGCTAAAATTTCGTTCATAAAAATAAAAATTTGTAAAAAAATCCAAAAAAATCGAAGATAGTTTCAATTAAATTTGCTAAAATTTCGTTCATAAAATTAAAATTTGTAAAAAATTCAAAAAAATCGAAGATAGTTTCAATTAAATTTGCTAAAATTTCGTTCATAAAAAAAAAATTGTAAAAAAATCCAAAAAAATCGAAGATAGTTTTAATTAAATTTGCTAAAATTTCGTTCATAAAATAAAAATTTGTAAAAAAATCCAAAAAAATCGAAGATAGTTTCAATTAAATTTGCTAAAATTTCGTTCATAAAAAAAAAATTTGTAAAAAAATCCAAAAAATCGAAGATAGTTTCAATTAAATTTGCTAAAATTTCGTTCATAAAAATTAAAATTTGTAAAAAAATCCAAAAAAATCGAAGATAGTTTCAATTAAATTTGCTAAAATTTCGTTCATAAAAATTAAAATTTTAAAAAAATTTAAGCTATTTTCAATTAAATGTGCTCAAAATTTCGATCATAAAAATTAAAATTTATAAAAAAATAAAAAAAAATCGAAGATAGTTTCAATTAAATTTGCTAAAATTTTGTTCATAAAAATAAAAACTTGTAAAAAAATCCAAAAAAATCGAAGATTGTTTCAATTAAATTTGCTAAAATTTCGTTCATAAAAATTAAAATTTGTAAAGAAATCATAAAAATCGGAGATAGTTTTAATTAAATTTGCTAAAATTTAGTTCTTAAAAATTAAAATTTGTAAGAAAATCCAAAAAAATCGAAGACAGCATAAATTAAATTTGATAAAATTTCGTTCATAAAAATTAAAATTTGTAAAAAAATCAAAAAAATCGAAGATAGTTTGAATTAAATTTGCTAAAGTTCAGTTCATAAAAATAAAAATTTGTAAGAAAATCCAAAAAAATCGAAGACAGCTTAAATTAAATTTGCTAAAATTTAGTTCATAAAACTTAAAAATTTTAAGAAAATCCAAAAAAATCGAAGATAGTTTCAATAAAATTTGTTAAAATTTCGTTCATAAAAAAAAATTTGTAAAAAAATCCAAAAAAATCGAAGATAGTTTCAATTAAATTTGCTAAAATTTCGTTCATAAAAATTAAAATTTTTAAAAAAATCAAAAAAAATCGAAGATAGTTTCAAATAAATTTGCTAAAATTTCGTTCATAAAAATAAAAATTTGTAAAAAAATTCAAAAAAATCGAAGATAGTTTCAATTAAATGTGCTCAAAATTTCGATCATAAAAATTAAAATTTATAAAAAAATAAAAAAAAATCGAAGATAGTTTCAACTAAATTTGCTAAAATTTCGTTCATAAAAATAAAAACTTGTAAAAAAATTCAAAAAAATCGAAGATTGTTTCAATTAAATTTGCTAAAATTTCGTTCATAAAAATTAAAATTTGTAAAGAAATCATAAAAATCGGAGATAGTTTTAATTAAATTTGCTAAAATTTAGTTCTTAAAAATTAAAATTTGTAAGAAAATCCAAAAAAATCGAAGACAGCATAAATTAAATTTGATAAAATTTCGTTCATAAAAATTAAAATTTGTAAAAAAATCAAAAAAATCGAAGATAGTTTGAATTAAATTTGCTAAAGTTTAGTTCATAAAAATAAAAATTTGTAAGAAAATCCAAAAAAATCGAAGACAGCTTAAATTAAATTTGCTAAAATTTAGTTCATAAAACTTAAAAATTTTAAGAAAATCCAAAAAAATCGAAGATAGTTTCAAATAAATTTGTTAAAATTTCGTTCATAAAAAAAAATTTGTAAAAAAATCCAAAAAAATCGAAGATAGTTTCAATTAAATTTGCTAAAATTTCGTTCATAAAAATTAAAACTTTTAAAAAAATAAAAAAAAATCGAAGATAGTTTCAAATAAATTTGCTAAAATTTCGTTCATAAAAATAAAAATTTGTAAAAAAATTCAAAATAATCGAAGATAGTTTCAATTAAATTTGCTAAAATTTCGTTCATAAAAATAAAAATTTGTAAAAAAATAAAAAAAATCGAAGACAGTTTCAATTAAATTTGCTAAAATTTCGTTCATAAAAATTAAAATTTGTAAAAAAATCGAAAAAAATCGAAGATAGTTTCAAATAAATTTGCTAAAATTTCGTTCATAAAAATAAAAATTTGTAAAAAAATTCAAAAAAATCGAAGATAGTTTCAATTAAATTTGTTAAAATTTCGTTCATAAAAATAAAAATTTGTAAAAAAATCAAAAAAATCGAAGATAGTTTCAATTAAATTGGCTAAAATTTCGTTCATAAAAATAAAAATTTGTAAAAAAATTCAAAAAAATCGAAGATAGTTTCAATTAAACTTGCTAAAATTTCGTTCATAAAAATTAAAATTTGTAGAGAAATCATAAAAATCGGAGATAGTTTTATTTAAATTTGCTAAAATTTCGTTCATAAAAATAAAAATTTGTAAAAAAATCCAAAAAAATCGAAGATAGTTTCAATTAAATTTGCTAAAATTTCGTTCATAAAATTAAAATTTGTAAAAAATTCAAAAAAATCGAAGATAGTTTCAATTAAATTTGCTAAAATTTCGTTCATAAAAAAAAAAATTGTAAAAAAATCCAAAAAAATCGAAGATAGTTTTAATTAAATTTGGTAAAATTTAGTTCTTAAAAATTAAAATTTGTAAGAAAATCCAAAAAAATCGAAGACAGCATAAATTAAATTTGATAAAATTTCGTTCATAAAAATTAAAATTTGTAAAAAAATCAAAAAAATCGAAGATAGTTTGAATTAAATTTGCTAAAGTTTAGTTCATAAAAATAAAAATTTGTAAGAAAATCCAAAAAAATCGAAGACAGCTTAAATTAAATTTGCTAAAATTTAGTTCATAAAACTTAAAAATTTTATGAAAATCCAAAAAAATCGAAGATAGTTTCAATTAAATTTGCAAAAATTTCGTTCATAAAAAAAAAATTTGTAAAAAAATCGAAGATAGTTTCAATTAAATTTGCTAAAATTTCGTTCATAAAAATTAAAATTTGTAAAAAAATCGAAAAAAATCGAAGATAGTTTCAAATAAATTTGCTAAAATTTCGTTCATAAAAATAAAAATTTGTAAAAAAATTCAAAAAAATCGAAGATAGTTTCAATTAAATTTGTTAAAATTTCGTTCATAAAAATAAAAATTTGTAAAAAAATCAAAAAAATCGAAGATAGTTTCAATTAAATTGGCTAAAATTTCGTTCATAAAAATAAAAATTTGTAAAAAAATTCAAAAAAATCGAAGATAGTTTCAATTAAATTTGCTAAAATTTCGTTCATAAAAATTAAAATTTGTAGAGAAATCATAAAAATCGGAGATAGTTTTAATTAAATTTGCTAAAATTTCGTTCATAAAAATAAAAATTTGTAAAAAAATCCAAAAAAATCGAAGATAGTTTCAATTAAATTTGCTAAAATTTCGTTCATAAAATTAAAATTTGTAAAAAATTAAAAAAAATCGAAGATAGTTTCAATTAAATTTGCTAAAATTTCGTTCATAAAAAAAAAAATTGTAAAAAAATCCAAAAAAATCGAAGATAGTTTTAATTAAATTTGCTAAAATTTCGTTCATAAAATAAAAATTTGTAAAAAAATCCAAAAAAATCGAAGATAGTTTCAATTAAATTTGCTAAAATTTCGTTCATAAAAAAAAAATTTGTAAAAAAATCCAAAAAAATCGAAGATAGTTTCAATTAAATTTGCTAAAATTTCGTTCATAAAAATTAAAATTTGTAAAAAAATCCAAAAAAATCGAAGATAGTTTCAATTAAATTTGCTAAAATTTCGTTCATAAAAATTAAAATTTTAAAAAAATTTAAGCTATTTTCAATTAAATGTGCTCAAAATTTCGATCATAAAAATTAAAATTTATAAAAAAATAAAAAAAAATCGAAGATAGTTTCAATTAAATTTGCTAAAATTTTTTTCATAAAAATAAAAACTTGTAAAAAAATCCAAAAAAATCGAAGATTGTTTCAATTAAATTTGCTAAAATTTCGTTCATAAAAATTAAAATTTGTAAAGAAATCATAAAAATCGGAGATAGTTTTAATTAAATTTGCTAAAATTTAGTTCTTAAAAATTAAAATTTGTAAGAAAATCCAAAAAAATCGAAGACAGCATAAATTAAATTTGATAAAATTTCGTTCATAAAAATTAAAATTTGTAAAAAAATCAAAAAAATCGAAGATAGTTTGAATTAAATTTGCTAAAGTTTAGTTCATAAAAATAAAAATTTGTAAGAAAATCCAAAAAAATCGAAGACAGCTTAAATTAAATTTGCTAAAATTTAGTTCATAAAACTTAAAAATTTTAAGAAAATCCAAAAAAATCGAAGATAGTTTCAATTAAATTTGTTAAAATTTCGTTCATAAAAAAAAATTTGTAAAAAAATCCAAAAAAATCGAAGATAGTTTCAATTAAATTTGCTAAAATTTCGTTCATAAAAATTAAAATTTTTAAAAAAATCAAAAAAAATCGAAGATAGTTTCAAATAAATTTGCTAAAATTTCGTTCATAAAAATAAAAATTTGTAAAAAATTTCAAAAAAATCGAAGATAGTTTCAATTAAATGTGCTCAAAATTTCGATCATAAAAATTAAAATTTATAAAAAAATAAAAAAAAATCGAAGATAGTTTCAATTAAATTTGCTAAAATTTCGTTCATAAAAATAAAAACTTGTAAAAAAATTCAAAAAAATCGAAAATTGTTTCAATTAAATTTGCTAAAATTTCGTTCATAAAAATTAAAATTTGTAAAGAAATCATAAAAATCGGAGATAGTTTTAATTAAATTTGCTAAAATTTAGTTCTTAAAAATTAAAATTTGTAAGAAAATCCAAAAAAATCGAAGACAGCATAAATTAAATTTGATAAAATTTCGTTCATAAAAATTAAAATTTGTAAAAAAATCGAAGATAGTTTCAATTAAATTTGCTAAAATTTCGTTCATAAAAATAAAAATTTGTAAAAAAATAAAAAAAAATCGAAGATAGTTTCAATTAAATTTGCTAAAATTTCGTTCATAAAAATAAAAATTTGTAAAAAAATCGAAGATAGTTTCAATTAAATTTGCTAAAATTTCGTTCATAAAAATAAAAATTTGTAAAAAAATAAAAAAAAATCGAAGATAGTTTCAATTAAATTTGCTAAAATTTCGTTCATAAAATTAAAATTTGTAAAAAAATCCAAAAAAATCGAAGATAGTTTCAATTAAATTTGATAAAATTTCGTTCATAAAAATTAAAATTTGTAAAAAAATCAAAATATCGAAAATAGTTTGAATTAAATTTGCTGAAGTTTATTTCATAAAAATTAAAATTTGTAGGAAAATCCAAAAAAATCGAAGACAGCTTAAATTAAATTTACTAAAATTTAGTTCATAGAACTTAAAAATTTTAAGAAAATCCAAAAAAATCGAAGATAGTTTCAATTAAATTTGCTAAAATTTCGTTCATAAAAAAAAATTTGTAAAAAAATCCAAAAAAATCGAAGATAGTTTCAATTAAATTTGCTAAAATTTCGTTCATAAAAATAAAAATTTGTAAAAAAATAAAAAAAAATCGAAGATAGTTTCAATTAAATTTGCTAAAATTTCGTTCATAAAATTAAAATTTGTAAAAAAATCCAAAAAAATCGAAGATAGTTTCAATTAAATTTGATAAAATTTCGTTCATAAAAAAAAAATTTGTAAAAAAATCCAAAAAAATCGAAGATAGTTTCAATTAAATTTGCTAAAATTTCGTTCATAAAAATTAAAATTTGTAAAAAAATCCAAAAAAATCGAAGATAGTTTCAATTAAATTTGCTAAAATTTCGTTCATAAAAATTAAAATTTGTAAAAAAATCATAAAAATCGAAGATAGTTTTAATTAAATTTGCTAAAATTTAGTTCTTAAAAATTAAAATTTGTAAGAAAATCCAAAAAAATCGAAGACAGCATAAATTAAATTTGATAAAATTTCGTTCATAAAAATTAAAATTTGTAAAAAAATCAAAAAAATCGAAGATAGTTTGAATTAAATTTGCTAAAGTTTAGTTCATAAAAATAAAAATTTGTAAGAAAATCCAAAAAAATCGAAGACAGCTTAAATTAAATTTGCTAAAATTTAGTTCATAAAACTTAAAAATTTTATGAAAATCCAAAAAAATCGAAGATAGTTTCAATTAAATTTGCAAAAATTTCGTTCATAAAAAAAAAATTTGTAAAAAAATCCAAAAAAATCGAAGATAGTTTCAATTAAATTTGCTAAAATTTCGTTCATAAAAATTAAAATTTGTAAAAAAATCGAAAAAAATCGAAGATAGTTTCAAATAAATTTGCTAAAATTTCGTTCATAAAAATAAAAATTTGTAAAAAAATTCAAAAAAATCGAAGATAGTTTCAATTAAATTTGTTAAAATTTCGTTCATAAAAATAAAAATTTGTAAAAAAATCAAAAAAATCGAAGATAGTTTCAATTAAATTGGCTAAAATTTCGTTCATAAAAACAAAAATTTGTAAAAAAATTCAAAAAAATCGAAGATAGTTTCAATTAAATTTGCTAAAATTTCGTTCATAAAAATTAAAATTTGTAGAGAAATCATAAAAATCGGAGATAGTTTTAATTAAATTTGCTAAAATTTCGTTCATAAAAATAAAAATTTGTAAAAAAATCCAAAAAAATCGAAGATAGTTTCAATTAAATTTGCTAAAATTTCGTTCATAAAATTAAAATTGGTAAAAAATTCAAAAAAATCGAAGATAGTTTCAATTAAATTTGCTAAAATTTCGTTCATAAAAAAAAAATTGTAAAAAAATCCAAAAAAATCGAAGATAGTTTTAATTAAATTTGCTAAAATTTCGTTCATAAAATAAAAATTTGTAAAAAAATCCAAAAAAATCGAAGATAGTTTCAATTAAATTTGCTAAAATTTCGTTCATAAAAAAAAAATTTGTAAAAAAATCCAAAAAAATCGAAGATAGTTTCAATTAAATTTGCTAAAATTTCGTTCATAAAAATTAAAATTTGTAAAAAAATCCAAAAAAATCGAAGATAGTTTCAATTAAATTTGCTAAAATTTCGTTCATAAAAATTAAAATTTTAAAAAAATTTAAGCTATTTTCAATTAAATGTGCTCAAAATTTCGATCATAAAAATTAAAATTTATAAAAAAATAAAAAAAAATCGAAGATAGTTTCAATTAAATTTGCTAAAATTTTGTTCATAAAAATAAAAACTTGTAAAAAAATCCAAAAAAATCGAAGATTGTTTCAATTAAATTTGCTAAAATTTCGTTCATAAAAATTAAAATTTGTAAAGAAATCATAAAAATCGGAGATAGTTTTAATTAAATTTGCTAAAATTTAGTTCTTAAAAATTAAAATTTGTAAGAAAATCCAAAAAAATCGAAGACAGCATAAATTAAATTTGATAAAATTTCGTTCATAAAAATTAAAATTTGTAAAAAAATCAAAAAAATCGAAGATAGTTTGAATTAAATTTGCTAAAGTTCAGTTCATAAAAATAAAAATTTGTAAGAAAATCCAAAAAAATCGAAGACAGCTTAAATTAAATTTGCTAAAATTTAGTTCATAAAACTTAAAAATTTTAAGAAAATCCAAAAAAATCGAAGATAGTTTCAATTAAATTTGTTAAAATTTCGTTCATAAAAAAAAATTTGTAAAAAAATCCAAAAAAATCGAAGATAGTTTCAATTAAATTTGCTAAAATTTCGTTCATAAAAATTAAAATTTTTAAAAAATCAAAAAAAATCGAAGATAGTTTCAAATAAATTTGCTAAAATTTCGTTCATAAAAATAAAAATTTGTAAAAAAATTCAAAAAAATCGAAGATAGTTTCAATTAAATGTGCTCAAAATTTCGATCATAAAAATTAAAATTTATAAAAAAATAAAAAAAAATCGAAGATAGTTTCAACTAAATTTGCTAAAATTTCGTTCATAAAAATAAAAACTTGTAAAAAAATTCAAAAAAATCGAAGATTGTTTCAATTAAATTTGCTAAAATTTCGTTCATAAAAATTAAAATTTGTAAAGAAATCATAAAAATCGGAGATAGTTTTAATTAAATTTGCTAAAATTTAGTTCTTAAAAATTAAAATTTGTAAGAAAATCCAAAAAAATCGAAGACAGCATAAATTAAATTTGATAAAATTTCGTTCATAAAAATTAAAATTTGTAAAAAAATCAAAAAAATCGAAGATAGTTTGAATTAAATTTGCTAAAGTTTAGTTCATAAAAATAAAAATTTGTAAGAAAATCCAAAAAAATCGAAGACAGCTTAAATTAAATTTGCTAAAATTTAGTTCATAAAACTTAAAAATTTTAAGAAAATCCAAAAAAATCGAAGATAGTTTCAATTAAATTTGTTAAAATTTCGTTCATAAAAAAAAATTTGTAAAAAAATCCAAAAAAATCGAAGATAGTTTCAATTAAATTTGCTAAAATTTCGTTCATAAAAATTAAAATTTTTAAAAAAATAAAAAAAAATCGAAGATAGTTTCAAATAAATTTGCTAAAATTTCGTTCATAAAAATAAAAATTTGTAAAAAAATTCAAAAAAATCGAAGATAGTTTCAATTAAATTTGCTAAAATTTCGTTCATAAAAATAAAAATTTGTAAAAAAATAAAAAAAAATCGAAGATAGTTTCAATTAAATTTGCTAAAATTTCGTTCATAAAAATTAAAATTTGTAAAAAAATCGAAAAAAATCGAAGATAGTTTCAAATAAATTTGCTAAAATTTCGTTCATAAAAATAAAAATTTGTAAAAAAATTCAAAAAAATCGAAGATAGTTTCAATTAAATTTGTTAAAATTTCGTTCATAAAAATAAAAATTTGTAAAAAAATCAAAAAAATCGAAGATAGTTTCAATTAAATTGGCTAAAATTTCGTTCATAAAAATAAAAATTTGTAAAAAAATTCAAAAAAATCGAAGATAGTTTCAATTAAATTTGCTAAAATTTCGTTCATAAAAATTAAAATTTGTAGAGAAATCATAAAAATCGGAGATAGTTTCAATTAAATTTGCTAAAATTTGGTTCATAAAAATTAAAATTTTAAAAAAATTTAAGCTATTTTCAATTAAATGTGCTCAAAATTTCGATCATAAAAATTAAAATTTATAAAAAAATAAAAAAAAATCGAAGATAGTTTCAATTAAATTTGCTAAAATTTTGTTCATAAAAATAAAAACTTGTAAAAAAATCCAAAAAAATCGAAGATTGTTTCAATTAAATTTGCTAAAATTTCGTTCATAAAAATTAAAATTTGTAAAGAAATCATAAAAATCGGAGATAGTTTTAATTAAATTTGCTAAAATTTAGTTCTTAAAAATTAAAATTTGTAAGAAAATCCAAAAAAATCGAAGACAGCATAAATTAAATTTGATAAAATTTCGTTCATAAAAATTAAAATTTGTAAAAAAATCAAAAAAATCGAAGATAGTTTGAATTAAATTTGCTAAAGTTCAGTTCATAAAAATAAAAATTTGTAAGAAAATCCAAAAAAATCGAAGACAGCTTAAATTAAATTTGCTAAAATTTAGTTCATAAAACTTAAAAATTTTAAGAAAATCCAAAAAAATCGAAGATAGTTTCAATAAAATTTGTTAAAATTTCGTTCATAAAAAAAAATTTGTAAAAAAATCCAAAAAAATCGAAGATAGTTTCAATTAAATTTGCTAAAATTTCGTTCATAAAAATTAAAATTTTTAAAAAAATCAAAAAAAATCGAAGATAGTTTCAAATAAATTTGCTAAAATTTCGTTCATAAAAATAAAAATTTGTAAAAAAATTCAAAAAAATCGAAGATAGTTTCAATTAAATGTGCTCAAAATTTCGATCATAAAAATTAAAATTTATAAAAAAATAAAAAAAAATCGAAGATAGTTTCAACTAAATTTGCTAAAATTTCGTTCATAAAAATAAAAACTTGTAAAAAAATTCAAAAAAATCGAAGATTGTTTCAATTAAATTTGCTAAAATTTCGTTCATAAAAATTAAAATTTGTAAAGAAATCATAAAAATCGGAGATAGTTTTAATTAAATTTGCTAAAATTTAGTTCTTAAAAATTAAAATTTGTAAGAAAATCCAAAAAAATCGAAGACAGCATAAATTAAATTTGATAAAATTTCGTTCATAAAAATTAAAATTTGTAAAAAAATCAAAAAAATCGAAGATAGTTTGAATTAAATTTGCTAAAGTTTAGTTCATAAAAATAAAAATTTGTAAGAAAATCCAAAAAAATCGAAGACAGCTTAAATTAAATTTGCTAAAATTTAGTTCATAAAACTTAAAAATTTTAAGAAAATCCAAAAAAATCGAAGATAGTTTCAAATAAATTTGTTAAAATTTCGTTCATAAAAAAAAATTTGTAAAAAAATCCAAAAAAATCGAAGATAGTTTCAATTAAATTTGCTAAAATTTCGTTCATAAAAATTAAAATTTTTAAAAAAATAAAAAAAAATCGAAGATAGTTTCAAATAAATTTGCTAAAATTTCGTTCATAAAAATAAAAATTTGTAAAAAAATTCAAAAAAATCGAAGATAGTTTCAATTAAATTTGCTAAAATTTCGTTCATAAAAATAAAAATTTGTAAAAAAATAAAAAAAAATCGAAGATAGTTTCAATTAAATTTGCTAAAATTTCGTTCATAAAAATTAAAATTTGTAAAAAAATCGAAAAAAATCGAAGATAGTTTCAAATAAATTTGCTAAAATTTCGTTCATAAAAATAAAAATTTGTAAAAAAATTCAAAAAAATCGAAGATAGTTTCAATTAAATTTGTTAAAATTTCGTTCATAAAAATAAAAATTTGTAAAAAAATCAAAAAAATCGAAGATAGTTTCAATTAAATTGGCTAAAATTTCGTTCATAAAAATAAAAATTTGTAAAAAAATTCAAAAAAATCGAAGATAGTTTCAATTAAACTTGCTAAAATTTCGTTCATAAAAATTAAAATTTGTAGAGAAATCATAAAAATCGGAGATAGTTTTAATTAAATTTGCTAAAATTTCGTTCATAAAAATAAAAATTTGTAAAAAAATCCAAAAAAATCGAAGATAGTTTCAATTAAATTTGCTAAAATTTCGTTCATAAAATTAAAATTTGTAAAAAAATCAAAAAAATCGAAGATAGTTTGAATTAAATTTGCTAAAGTTTAGTTCATAAAAATAAAAATTTGTAAGAAAATCCAAAAAAATCGAAGACAGCTTAAATTAAATTTGCTAAAATTTAGTTCATAAAACTTAAAAATTTTATGAAAATCCAAAAAAATCGAAGATAGTTTCAATTAAATTTGCAAAAATTTCGTTCATAAAAAAAAAATTTGTAAAAAAATCCAAAAAAATCGAAGATAGTTTCAATTAAATTTGCTAAAATTTCGTTCATAAAAATTAAAATTTGTAAAAAAATCGAAAAAAATCGAAGATAGTTTCAAATAAATTTGGTAAAATTTCGTTCATAAAAATAAAAATTTGTAAAAAAATTCAAAAAAATCGAAGATAGTTTCAATTAAATTTGTTAAAATTTCGTTCATAAAAATAAAATTTGTAAAAAAATCAAAAAAATCGAAGATAGTTTCAATTAAATTGGCTAAAATTTCGTTCATAAAAATAAAAATTTGTAAAAAAATTCAAAAAAATCGAAGATAGTTTCAATTAAATTTGCTAAAATTTCGTTCATAAAAATTAAAATTTGTAGAGAAATCATAAAAATCGGAGATAGTTTTAATTAAATTTGCTAAAATTTCGTTCATAAAAATAAAAATTTGTAAAAAAATCCAAAAAAATCGAAGATAGTTTCAATTAAATTTGCTAAAATTTCGTTCATAAAATTAAAATTTGTAAAAAATTCAAAAAAATCGAAGATAGTTTCAATTAAATTTGCTAAAATTTCGTTCATAAAAAAAAAAATTGTAAAAAAATCCAAAAAATCGAAGATAGTTTTAATTAAATTTGCTAAAATTTCGTTCATAAAATAAAAATTTGTAAAAAAATCCAAAAAAATCGAAGATAGTTTCAATTAAATTTGCTAAAATTTCGTTCATAAAAAAAAAAATTTGTAAAAAAATCCAAAAAAATCGAAGATAGTTTCAATTAAATTTGCTAAAATTTCGTTCATAAAAATTAAAATTTGTAAAAAAATCCAAAAAAATCGAAGATAGTTTCAATTAAATTTGCTAAAATTTCGTTCATAAAAATTAAAATTTTAAAAAAATTTAAGCTATTTTCAATTAAATGTGCTCAAAATTTCGATCATAAAAATTAAAATTTATAAAAAAATAAAAAAAAATCGAAGATAGTTTCAATTAAATTTGCTAAAATTTTTTTCATAAAAATAAAAACTTGTAAAAAAATCCAAAAAAATCGAAGATTGTTTCAATTAAATTTGCTAAAATTTCGTTCATAAAAATTAAAATTTGTAAAGAAATCATAAAAATCGGAGATAGTTTTAATTAAATTTGCTAAAATTTAGTTCTTAAAAATTAAAATTTGTAAGAAAATCCAAAAAAATCGAAGACAGCATAAATTAAATTTGATAAAATTTCGTTCATAAAAATTAAAATTTGTAAAAAAATCAAAAAAATCGAAGATAGTTTGAATTAAATTTGCTAAAGTTTAGTTCATAAAAATAAAAATTTGTAAGAAAATCCAAAAAATCGAAGACAGCTTAAATTAAATTTGCTAAAATTTAGTTCATAAAACTTAAAAATTTTAAGAAAATCCAAAAAAATCGAAGATAGTTTCAATTAAATTTGTTAAAATTTCGTTCATAAAAAAAAATTTGTAAAAAAATCCAAAAAAATCGAAGATAGTTTCAATTAAATTTGCTAAAATTTCGTTCATAAAAATTAAAATTTTTAAAAAAATCAAAAAAAATCGAAGATAGTTTCAAATAAATTTGCTAAAATTTCGTTCATAAAAATAAAAATTTGTAAAAAAATTCAAAAAATCGAAGATAGTTTCAATTAAATGTGCTCAAAATTTCGACCATAAAAATTAAAATTTATAAAAAAATAAAAAAAAATCGAAGATAGTTTCAATTAAATTTGCTAAAATTTCGTTCATAAAAATAAAAATTTGTAAAAAAATCCAAAAAAATCGAAGATAGTTTCAATTAAATTTGCTAAAATTTCGTTCATAAAATTAAAATTTGTAAAAAATTCAAAAAAATCGAAGATAGTTTCAATTAAATTTGCTAAAATTTCGTTCATAAAAAAAAAATTGTAAAAAAATCCAAAAAAATCGAAGATAGTTTTAATTAAATTTGCTAAAATTTCGTTCATAAAATAAAAATTTGTAAAAAAATCCAAAAAAATCGAAGATAGTTTCAATTAAATTTGCTAAAATTTCGTTCATAAAAAAAAAATTTGTAAAAAAATCCAAAAAATCGAAGATAGTTTCAATTAAATTTGCTAAAATTTCGTTCATAAAAATAAAAATTTGTAAAAAAATCCAAAAAAATCGAAGATAGTTTCAATTAAATTTGCTAAAATTTCGTTCATAAAAATTAAAATTTTAAAAAAATTTAAGCTATTTTCAATTAAATGTGCTCAAAATTTCGATCATAAAAATTAAAATTTATAAAAAAATAAAAAAAAATCGAAGATAGTTTCAATTAAATTTGCTAAAATTTTGTTCATAAAAATAAAAACTTGTAAAAAAATCCAAAAAATCGAAGATTGTTTCAATTAAATTTGCTAAAATTTCGTTCATAAAAATTAAAATTTGTAAAGAAATCATAAAAATCGGAGATAGTTTTAATTAAATTTGCTAAAATTTAGTTCTTAAAAATTAAAATTTGTAAGAAAATCCAAAAAAATCGAAGACAGCATAAATTAAATTTGATAAAATTTCGTTCATAAAAATTAAAATTTGTAAAAAAATCAAAAAAATCGAAGATAGTTTGAATTAAATTTGCTAAAGTTCAGTTCATAAAAATAAAAATTTGTAAGAAAATCCAAAAAAATCGAAGACAGCTTAAATTAAATTTGCTAAAATTTAGTTCATAAAACTTAAAAATTTTAAGAAAATCCAAAAAAATCGAAGATAGTTTCAATTAAATTTGTTAAAATTTCGTTCATAAAAAAAAATTTGTAAAAAAATCCAAAAAAATCGAAGATAGTTTCAATTAAATTTGCTAAAATTTCGTTCATAAAAATTAAAATTTTTAAAAAAATAAAAAAAAATCGAAGATAGTTTCAAATAAATTTGCTAAAATTTCGTTCATAAAAATAAAAATTTGTAAAAAAATTCAAAAAAATCGAAGATAGTTTCAATTAAATGTGCTCAAAATTTCGATCATAAAAATTAAAATTTATAAAAAAATAAAAAAAAATCGAAGATAGTTTCAACTAAATTTGCTAAAATTTCGTTCATAAAAATAAAAACTTGTAAAAAAATTCAAAAAAATCGAAGATTGTTTCAATTAAATTTGCTAAAATTTCGTTCATAAAAATTAAAATTTGTAAAGAAATCATAAAAATCGGAGATAGTTTTAATTAAATTTGCTAAAATTTAGTTCTTAAAAATTAAAATTTGTAAGAAAATCCAAAAAAATCGAAGACAGCATAAATTAAATTTGATAAAATTTCGTTCATAAAAATTAAAATTTGTAAAAAAATCAAAAAAATCGAAGATAGTTTGAATTAAATTTGCTAAAGTTTAGTTCATAAAAATAAAAATTTGTAAGAAAATCCAAAAAAATCGAAGACAGCTTAAATTAAATTTGCTAAAATTTAGTTCATAAAACTTAAAAATTTTAAGAAAATCCAAAAAAAT
>CAWVQI010000100.1:0-138652 GCA_963932335.1 Andrena marginata
AGTTTCAATTAAATTTGCTAAAATTTCGTTCATAAAATTAAAAATTTTTAAAAAAATCCAAAAAAATCGAAGATAGTTTCAATTAAATTTGCTAATACTTCGTTCATAAAAATTAAAATTTGTAAGAAAATCCAAAAAAATCGAAGATAGTTTCAATTAAATTTGCTAAAATTTAGTTCAAAAAACTTAAAATTTGTAAGAAAATCTAAAAAAATCTTAGATAGATTATATCAAATTTGCTAAAATTTATTTCAAAAACATAAAATTTGTCAGAAAATCCAAAAAAATCGAAGATAGTTTCAATTAAATTTGCTAAAATGTCGTCGATAAAAATTAATATTTGTAAAAAAATCCAAAAAAATAGAAGATAGCTTAAATTAAATTTGCTAAAATTTAATTAATAAAAATTAAAAATTTTAAGAAAATCCAAAAAAATCAAAGATAGTTTCAATTAAATTTGCTAAAATTTCGTTCATAAAAATAAAAATTTTTAAAAATCCAAAAAATTCGAAGATAGTTTCAATTAAATTTGCTAAAATTTCGTTCATAAAAATAAAAATTTGTAAAAAAATCCAAAAAAATCGTATATAGTTTCAATTAAATTTGTTAAATTGTCGTCCATAAAAATTAATATTTGTAAAAAAATCCAAAAAAATAGAAGATATCTTAAATTAAATTTGCTAAAATTTAGTTCATAAAAATTAAAAATTTTAAGAAAATCCAAAAAAATCAAAGCTAGTTTCAATTAAATTTGCTAAAATTTCGTTCATAAAAATAAAAATTTTAAAAAAATCCAAAAAAATCGAAGATAGTTTCAATTAAATTTGCTAAAATTTCGTTCATAAAAATAAAAATTTGTAAAAAAATCCAAAAAAATCGTATATAGTTTCAATTAAATTTGCTAAAATTTCGTTCATAAAAATTAAAATTTGTAAAAAAATCCCAAAAAATCGAAGATAGTTTCAATTAAATTTGCTAAAATTTCGTTCATAAAAATAAAAATTTTAAAAAAATCCAAAAAATCGAAGATAGTTTCAATTAAATTTGATAAAATTTCGTTCATAAAAATTAAAATTTGTAAAAAAATCCAAAAAAATCGAAGATAGCTTAAATTAAATTTGCTAAAATTTAGTTCATAAAACTTAAAAATTTAAAGAAAATCCAAAAAAATCAAAGATAGTTTCAATTATATTTGCTAAAATTTAGTTCATAAAACATAAAATTCGTATCGGAATCCAAAAAAAACGAAGATAGTTTCAATTATATTTGCTAAAATTTAATTCATAATACTTAAAATTTGTAAGAAAATAAAAAAAAATCGAAGATAGTTTCAATTAAATTTGCTAAAATTTCGTTCATAAAAATAAAATGTGTAAAAAAAATTCAAAAAATTCGAAGATAGTTTCAATTAAATTTGCTAAAATTTCGTTCATAAAAATTAAAGTTTGTAAGAAAATCCAAAAAAATCGAAGATAGCTTAAATTAAATTTGCTAAAATTTAGTTCATAAAAATTAAAATTTGTCAGAAAATCCAAAAAAATCGAAGATAGCTTAAATTAAATTTGCTAAAATTTAGTTCATATAACTTAAAACTTTTAAGAAAATCCAAAAAATCGAAGATAGTTTGAATTAAATTTGCTAAAATTTCGTTAAAAAAAATTAAAATTTGTTAAAAGGCCAAAAAATCGAAGATAGTTTCAATTAAATTTGCTAAAATTTTGTTCATAAAAATTAAAATTTTAAAAAAATCAAAAAAAATCGAAGATAGTTTCAATTATATTTGCTAAAATTTAGTTCATAAAACATAAAATTCGTATCGGAATCCAAAAAAAACGAAGATAGTTTCAATTATATTTGCTAAAATTTAATTCATAATACTTAAAATTTGTAAGAAAATAAAAAAAAATCGAAGATAGTTTCAATTAAATTTGCTAAAATTTCGTTCATAAAAATAAAATGTGTAAAAAAAATTCAAAAAATTCGAAGATAGTTTCAATTAAATTTGCTAAAATTTCTTTCATAAAAATTAAAATTTGAAAAAAAATAAAAAAAAATCGAAGATAGTTTCAATTAAATTTGCTAAAATTTCGTTCATAAAAATTAAAATTTTAAAAAAATCCAAAAAAATCGAAGATAGTTTCAATTAAATTTGCTAAAATTTCGTTCATAAAAATTAAAATTTGTAAAAAAATAAAAAAAAATCGACGATAGCTTAAATTAAATTTGCTAAAATTTAGTTCATAAAACTTAAAATTTTAAGAAAATCCAAAAAAATCAAAGATAGTTTCAATAAAATTTGTTAAAATTTCGTTCATAAAAATAAAAATTTGTAAAAAAATCAAAAAAAATCGAAGATAGTTTCAATTAAATTTGCTAAAATTTCGTTCATAAAAATTAAAATTTGTAAAAAAATCCAAAAAAATCGAAGATAGTTTCAATTAAATTTGCCAAAATTTCGTTCATAAAAATTAAAATTTGTAAAAAAATTCAAAAAAATCGAAGATAGTTACAATTAAGTTTGCTAAAATTTCATTCATAAAAATTAAAATTTGTAAAAAATCCAAAAAAATCGAAGATAGTTTCAATTAAATTTGCTAAAATTTCGTTCATAAAAATAAAAATTTTAAAAAAATCCAAAAAATCGAAGATAGTTTCAATTAAATTTGCTAAAATTTCGTTCATAAAAATTAAAATTTGTATAAAAATCCAAAAAAATCGAAGATAGTTTCAATTATATTTGCTAAAATTTCGTTCATAAAATTAAAATTTTTAAAAAAATCCAAAAAAATCGAAGATAGTTTCAATTAAATTTGCTAATACTTCGTTCATAAAAATTAAAATTTGTAAGAAAATCCAAAAAAATCGAAGATAGCTTAAATTAAATTTGCTAAAATTTACTTCATAAAACTTAAAAATTTTAAGATAATCCAAAAAAATCGAAGATAGTTTCAAATAAATTTGCAAAAATTTTGTTCATAAAAATTAGAATTTTAATAAAATCCAAAAAAATCGAAGATCGTTTCAATTTAATTTGCTAAAATTTCGTTCATAAAAATTAAAATTTGCAAAAAAATCCAAAAAAATCGAAGATAGTTTCAATTAAATTTGCTAAAATTTAGTTCAAAAAACTTAAAATTTGTAAGAAAATCTAAAAAAATCTTAGATAGATTATATCAAATTTGCTAAAATTTATTTCAAAAACATAAAATTTGTCAGAAAATCCAAAAAAATCGAAGATAGTTTCAATTAAATTTGCTAAAATGTCGTCGATAAAAATTAATATTTGTAAAAAAATCCAAAAAAATAGAAGATAGCTTAAATTAAATTTGCTAAAATTTAATTAATAAAAATTAAAAATTTTAAGAAAATCCAAAAAAATCAAAGATAGTTTCAATTAAATTTGCTAAAATTTCGTTCATAAAAATAAAAATTTTTAAAAATCCAAAAAATTCGAAGATAGTTTCAATTAAATTTGCTAAAATTTCGTTCATAAAAATAAAAATTTGTAAAAAAATCCAAAAAAATCGTATATAGTTTCAATTAAATTTGCTAAAATGTCGTCCATAAAAATTAATATTTGTAAAAAAATCCAAAAAAATAGAAGATATCTTAAATTAAATTTGCTAAAATTTAGTTCATAAAAATTAAAAATTTTAAGAAAATCCAAAAAAATCAAAGCTAGTTTCAATTAAATTTGCTAAAATTTCGTTCATAAAAATAAAAATTTTAAAAAAATCGAAGATAGTTTCAATTAAATTTGCTAAAATTTCGTTCATAAAAATAAAAATTTGTAAAAAAATCCAAAAAAATCGTATATAGTTTCAATTAAATTTGCTAAAATTTCGTTCATAAAAATTAAAATTTGTAAAAAAATCCCAAAAAATCGAAGATAGTTTCAATTAAATTTGTTAAAATTTCGTTCATAAAAATAAAAATTTGTAAAAAAATCCAAAAAAATCGAAGATAGTTTCAATTAAATTTGCTAAAATTTCGTTCATAAAAATTAAAATTTGTAAAAAAATCCCAAAAAATCGAAGATAGTTTCAATTAAATTTGCTAAAATTTCGTTCATAAAAATAAAAATTTTAAAAAAATCCAAAAAATCGAAGATAGTTTCAATTAAATTAGATAAAATTTCGTTCATAAAAATTAAAATTTGTAAGAAAATCCAAAAAAATCGAAGATAGCTTAAATTAAATTTGCTAAAATTTACTTCATAAAACTTAAAAATTTTAAGATAATCCAAAAAAATCGAAGATAGTTTCAAATAAATTTGCAAAAATTTTGTTCATAAAAATTAGAATTTTAATAAAATCCAAAAAAATCGAAGATCGTTTCAATTTAATTTGCTAAAATTTCGTTCATAAAAATTAAAATTTGCAAAAAAATCCAAAAAAATAGAAGATAGTTTCAATTAAATTTGCTAAAATTTAGTTCAAAAAACTTAAAATTTGTAAGAAAATCTAAAAAAATCTTAGATAGATTATATCAAATTTGCTAAAGTTTATTTCAAAAACATAAAATTTGTCAGAAAATCCAAAAAAATCGAAGATAGTTTCAATTAAATTTGCTAAAATTTCGTTCATAAAACTTAAAATTTGTAAGAAAATCCAAAAAGATCGAAGATAGTTTCAATTTAATTTGCTAAAATTTCGTTCATAAAAATTAAAATTTGTAGGAAAATCCAAAAAAATCGAAGATTGCTTAAATTAAATTTGCTAAAATTTAGTTCATAAAACTTAAAAATTTTAAGAAAATCCTAAAAAATCGACAATAGTTTCAATTAAATTTGCTAAAATTTCGTTCATAAAAATTAAAATTTGTAAAAAAATCCAAAAAAAAAAGAAGATAGTTTCATTTAAATTTGCTAAAATTTCGTTCATAAAAATTAAAATTTGTAAAAAAATCCTAAAAAATCGACAATAGTTTCAATTAATTTTGCAAAAATTTCATTCATAAAATTAAAATTTTTAAAAAAATACAAAAAAATCGAAGATAGTTTCAATTAAATTTGCTAAAATTTCGTTCATAAAAATAAAATTTGTAAAAAAATCCAAAAAAATCGAAAATAGTTTCAATTAAATTT
Source organism: Andrena marginata (assembly GCA_963932335.1). Classification (NCBI taxonomy): domain Eukaryota; kingdom Metazoa; phylum Arthropoda; class Insecta; order Hymenoptera; family Andrenidae; genus Andrena; species Andrena marginata. Next base: position 5,087 of record CAWVQI010000100.1, read on the forward strand.
GCTAAAATTTCGTTCATAAAAATTAAAATTTGTAAGGAAATCCAAAAAAATCGAAGATAGCTTAAATTAAATTTGCTAAAATTTACTTCATAAAACTTAAAAATTTTAAGATAATCCAAAAAAATCGAAGATAGTTTCAAATAAATTTGCAAAAATTTTGTTCATAAAAATTAGAATTTTAATAAAATCCAAAAAAATCGAAGATCGTTTCAATTTAATTTGCTAAAATTTCGTTCATAAAAATTAAAATTTGCAAAAAAATCCAAAAAAATCGAAGATAGTTTCAATTAAATTTGCTAAAATTTAGTTCAAAAAACTTAAAATTTGTAAGAAAATCTAAAAAAATCTTAGATAGATTATATCAAATTTGCTAAAATTTATTTCAAAAACATAAAATTTGTCAGAAAATCCAAAAAAATCGAAGATAGTTTCAATTAAATTTGCTAAAATTTCGTTCATAAAACTTAAAATTTGTAAGAAAATCCAAAAAGATCGAAGATAGTTTCAATTTAATTTGCTAAAATTTCGTTCATAAAAATTAAAATTTGTAGGAAAATCCAAAAAAATCGAAGATTGCTTAAATTAAATTTGCTAAAATTTAGTTCATAAAACTTAAAAATTTTAAGAAAATCCTAAAAAATCGACAATAGTTTCAATTAAATTTGCTAAAATTTCGTTCATAAAAATTAAAATTTGTAAAAAAATCCAAAAAAATAGAAGATAGTTTCATTTAAATTTGCTAAAATTTCGTTCATAAAAATTAAAATTTGTAAAAAAATCCTAAAAAATCGACAATAGTTTCAATTAATTTTGCAAAAATTTCATTCATAAAATTAAAATTTTTAAAAAAATACAAAAAAATCGAAGATAGTTTCAATTAAATTTGCTAAAATTTCGTTCATAAAAATAAAATTTGTAAAAAAATCCAAAAAAATCGAAAATAGTTTCAATTAAATTTGCTAAAATTTCGTTCATAAAAATAAAAGTTTGTAAGAAAATCCAAAAAAATCGAAGATAGCTTAAATTAAATTTGCTAAAATTTAGTTCATAAAAATTAAAATTTGTCAGAAAATCCAAAAAAATCGAAGATAGCTTAAATTAAATTTGCTAAAATTTAGTTCATATAACTTAAAACTTTTAAGAAAATCCAAAAAATCGAAGATAGTTTGAATAAAATTTGCTAAAATTTCGTTCAAAAAAATTAAAATTTGTTAAAAGGCCAAAAAAATCGAAGATAGTTTCAATTAAATTTGCTAAAATTTTGTTCATAAAAATTAAAATTTTAAAAAAATAAAAAAAAATCGAAGATAGTTTCAATTATATTTGCTAAAATTTAGTTCATAAAACATAAAATTCGTATCGGAATCCAAAAAAACGAAGATAGTTTCAATTATATTTGCTAAAATTTAATTCATAATACTTAAAATTTGTAAGAAAATAAAAAAAAATCGAAGATAGTTTCAATTAAATTTGCTAAAATTTCGTTCATAAAAATAAAATGTGTAAAAAAAATTCAAAAAATTCGAAGATAGTTTCAATTAAATTTGCTAAAATTTCTTTCATAAAAATTAAAATTTGAAAAAAAATAAAAAAAAATCGAAGATAGTTTCAATTAAATTTGCTAAAATTTCGTTCATAAAAATTAAAATTTTAAAAAAATCCAAAAAAATCGAAGATAGTTTCAATTAAATTTGCTAAAATTTCGTTCATAAAAATTAAAATTTGTAAAAAAATCCAAAATAATCGAAGATAGTTTCAATTAAATTTGTTAAAATTTCGTTCATAAAAATAAAAATTTGTAAAAAAATCCAAAAAAATCGAAGATAGTTTCAATTAAATTTGCTCAAATTTCGTTCATAAAAATTAAAATTTGTAAAAAAATCCCAAAAAATCGAAGATAGTTTCAATTAAATTTGCTAAAATTTCGTTCATAAAAATAAAAATTTTAAAAAAATCCAAAAAATCGAAGATAGTTTCAATTAAATTAGATAAAATTTCGTTCATAAAAATTAAAATTTGTAAAAAAATCCAAAAAAATCGAAGATAGCTTAAATTAAATTTGCTAAAATTTAGTTCATAAAACTTAAAAATTTAAAGAAAATCCAAAAAAATAGAAGATCGTTTCAATTTAATTTGCTAAAATTTCGTTCATAAAAATTAAAATTTGCAAAAAAATCCAAAAAAAATCGAAGATAGTTTCAATTATATTTGCTAAAATTTAGTTCATAAAACATAAAATTCGTATCGCAATCCAAAAAAATTGAAGATAGTTTCAATTATATTTGCTAAAATTTAATTCATAATACTTAAAATTTGTAAGAAATTTAAAAAAATCGAAGATAGTTTCAATTAAATTTGCTAAAATTTCGTTCATAAAATTAAAATTTTTAAAAAAATCCAAAAAAATCGAAGATAGTTTCAATTAAATTTGCTAATACTTCGTTCATAAAAATTAAAATTTGTAAGAAAATCCAAAAAAATCGAAGATAGCTTAAATTAAATTTGCTAAAATTTACTTCATAAAACTTAAAAATTTTAAGATAATCCAAAAAAATCGAAGATAGTTTCAAATAAATTTGCAAAAATTTTGTTCATAAAAATTAGAATTTTAATAAAATCCAAAAAAATCGAAGATCGTTTCAATTTAATTTGCTAAAATTTCGTTCATAAAAATTAAAATTTGCAAAAAAATCCAAAAAAATCGAAGATAGTTTCAATTAAATTTGCTAAAATTTAGTTCAAAAAACTTAAAATTTGTAAGAAAATCTAAAAAAATCTTAGATAGATTATATCAAATTTGCTAAAATTTATTTCAAAAACATAAAATTTGTCAGAAAATCCAAAAAAATCGAAGATAGTTTCAATTAAATTTGCTAAAATGTCGTCGATAAAAATTAAAATTTGTAAAAAAATCCTAAAAAATCGACAATAGTTTCAATTAATTTTGCAAAAATTTCATTCATAAAATTAAAATTTTTAAAAAAATACAAAAAAATCGAAGATAGTTTCAATTAAATTTGCTAAAATTTCGTTCATAAAAATAAAATTTGTAAAAAAATCAAAAAAAATCGAAAATAGTTTCAATTAAATTTGCTAAAATTTCGTTCATAAAAATAAAAGTTTGTAAGAAAATCCAAAAAAATCGAAGATAGCTTAAATTAAATTTGCTAAAATTTAGTTCATAAAAATTAAAATTTGTCAGAAAATCCAAAAAAATCGAAGATAGCTTAAATTAAATTTGCTAAAATTTAGTTCATATAACTTAAAACTTTTAAGAAAATCCAAAAAATCGAAGATAGTTTGAATTAAATTTGCTAAAATTTCGTTCAAAAAAATTAAAATTTGTTAAAAGGCCAAAAAAATCGAAGATAGTTTCAATTAAATTTGCTAAAATTTTGTTCATAAAAATTAAAATTTTAAAAAAATAAAAAAAAATCGAAGATAGTTTCAATTATATTTGCTAAAATTTAGTTCATAAAACATAAAATTCGTATCGGAATCCAAAAAAACGAAGATAGTTTCAATTATATTTGCTAAAATTTAATTCATAATACTTAAAATTTGTAAGAAAATAAAAAAAAATCGAAGATAGTTTCAATTAAATTTGCTAAAATTTCGTTCATAAAAATAAAATGTGTAAAAAAAATTCAAAAAATTCGAAGATAGTTTCAATTAAATTTGCTAAAATTTCTTTCATAAAAATTAAAATTTGAAAAAAAATAAAAAAAAATCGAAGATAGTTTCAATTAAATTTGCTAAAATTTCGTTCATAAAAATTAAAATTTTAAAAAAATCCAAAAAAATCGAAGATAGTTTCAATTAAATTTGCTAAAATTTCGTTCATAAAAATTAAAATTTGTAAAAAAATCCAAAATAATCGAAGATAGTTTCAATTAAATTTGTTAAAATTTCGTTCATAAAAATAAAAATTTGTAAAAAAATCCAAAAAAATCGAAGATAGTTTCAATTAAATTTGCTCAAATTTCGTTCATAAAAATTAAAATTTGTAAAAAAATCCCAAAAAATCGAAGATAGTTTCAATTAAATTTGCTAAAATTTCGTTCATAAAAATAAAAATTTTAAAAAAATCCAAAAAATCGAAGATAGTTTCAATTAAATTAGATAAAATTTCGTTCATAAAAATTAAAATTTGTAAAAAAATCCAAAAAAATCGAAGATAGCTTAAATTAAATTTGCTAAAATTTAGTTCATAAAACTTAAAAATTTAAAGAAAATCCAAAAAAATAGAAGATCGTTTCAATTTAATTTGCTAAAATTTCGTTCATAAAAATTAAAATTTGCAAAAAAATCCAAAAAAAATCGAAGATAGTTTCAATTATATTTGCTAAAATTTAGTTCATAAAACATAAAATTCGTATCGCAATCCAAAAAAATTGAAGATAGTTTCAATTATATTTGCTAAAATTTAATTCATAATACTTAAAATTTGTAAGAAATTTAAAAAAATCGAAGATAGTTTCAATTAAATTTGCTAAAATTTCGTTCATAAAATTAAAATTTTAAAAAAATCCAAAAAAATCGAAGATAGTTTCAATTAAATTTGCTAATACTTCGTTCATAAAAATTAAAATTTGTAAGAAAATCCAAAAAAATCGAAGATAGCTTAAATTAAATTTGCTAAAATTTACTTCATAAAACTTAAAAATTTTAAGATAATCCAAAAAAATCGAAGATAGTTTCAAATAAATTTGCAAAAATTTTGTTCATAAAAATTAGAATTTTAATAAAATCCAAAAAAATCGAAGATCGTTTCAATTTAATTTGCTAAAATTTCGTTCATAAAAATTAAAATTTGCAAAAAAATCCAAAAAAATCGAAGATAGTTTCAATTAAATTTGCTAAAATTTAGTTCAAAAAACTTAAAATTTGTAAGAAAATCTAAAAAAATCTTAGATATATTATATCAAATTTGCTAAAATTTATTTCAAAAACATAAAATTTGTCAGAAAATCCAAAAAAATCGAAGATAGTTTCAATTAAATTTGCTAAAATGTCGTCGATAAAAATTAATATTTGTAAAAAAATCCAAAAAAATAAAAGATAGCTTAAATTAAATTTGCTAAAATTTAATTAATAAAAATTAAAAATTTTAAGAAAATCCAAAAAAATCAAAGATAGTTTCAATTAAATTTGCTAAAATTTCGTTCATAAAAATAAAAATTTTTAAAAATCCAAAAAATTCGAAGATAGTTTCAATTAAATTTGCTAAAATTTCGTTCATAAAAATAAAAATTTGTAAAAAAATCCAAAAAAATCGTATATAGTTTCAATTAAATTTGCTAAAATGTCGTCCATAAAAATTAATATTTGTAAAAAAATCCAAAAAAATAGAAGATATCTTAAATTAAATTTGCTAAAATTTAGTTCATAAAAATTAAAAATTTTAAGAAAATCCAAAAAAATCAAAGCTAGTTTCAATTAAATTTGCTAAAATTTCGTTCATAAAAATAAAAATTTTAAAAAAATCCAAAAAAATCGAAGATAGTTTCAATTAAATTTGCTAAAATTTCGTTCATAAAAATAAAAATTTGTAAAAAAATCCAAAAAAATCGTATATAGTTTCAATTAAATTTGCTAAAATTTCGTTCATAAAAATTAAAATTTGTAAAAAAATCCCAAAAAATCGAAGATAGTTTCAATTAAATTTGTTAAAATTTCGTTCATAAAAATAAAAATTTGTAAAAAAATCCAAAAAAATCGAAGATAGTTTCAATTAAATTTGCTAAAATTTCGTTCATAAAAATTAAAATTTGAAAAAAAATAAAAAAAAATCGAAGATAGTTTCAAATAAATTTGCTAAAATTTCGTTCATAAAAATTAAAATTTTAAAAAAATCCAAAAAAATCGAAGATAGTTTCAATTAAATTTGCTAAAATTTCGTTCATAAAAATTAAAATTTGTAAAAAAATAAAAAAAAATCGACGATAGCTTAAATTAAATTTGCTAAAATTTAGTTCATAAAACTTAAAATTTTAAGAAAATCCAAAAAAATCAAAGATAGTTTCAATAAAATTTGTTAAAATTTCGTTCATAAAAATAAAAATTTGTAAAAAAATAAAAAAAAATCGAAGATAGTTTCAATTAAATTTGTTAAAATTTCGTTCATAAAAATAAAAATTTGTAAAAAAATAAAAAAAAATCGAAGATAGTTTCAATTAAATTTGCTAAAATTTCGTTCATAAAAATTAAAATTTGTAAAAAAATCCAAAAAAATCGAAGATAGTTTCAATTAAATTTGCCAAAATTTCGTTCATAAAAATTAAAATTTGTAAAAAAATTCAAAAAAATCGAAGATAGTTACAATTAAGTTTGCTAAAATTTCATTCATAAAAATTAAAATTTGTAAAAAATCCAAAAAAATCGAAGATAGTTTCAATTAAATTTGCTAAAATTTCGTTCATAAAAATAAAAATTTTAAAAAAATCCAAAAAATCGAAGATAGTTTCAATTAAATTTGCTAAAATTTCGTTCATAAAAATTAAAATTTGTATAAAAATCCAAAAAAATCGAAGATAGTTTCAATTATATTTGCTAAAATTTCGTTCATAAAAATTAAAATTTGTAAAAAAATCCAAAATAATCGAAGATAGTTTCAATTAAATTTGTTAAAATTTCGTTCATAAAAATAAAAATTTGTAAAAAAATCCAAAAAAATCGAAGATAGTTTCAATTAAATTTGCTAAAATTTCGTTCATAAAAATTAAAATTTGTAAAAAAATCCCAAAAAATCGAAGATAGTTTCAATTAAATTTGCTAATACTTCGTTCATAAAAATTAAAATTTGTAAGAAAATCCAAAAAAATCGAAGATAGCTTAAATTAAATTTGCTAAAATTTAGTTCATAAAACTTAAAAATTTAAAGAAAATCCAAAAAAATCGAAGATCGTTTCAATTTAATTTGCTAAAATTTCGTTCATAAAAATTAAAATTTGCAAAAAAATCCAAAAAAAATCGAAGATAGTTTCAATTATATTTGCTAAAATTTAGTTCATAAAACATAAAATTCGTATCGCAATCCAAAAAAATTGAAGATAGTTTCAATTATATTTGCTAAAATTTAATTCATAATACTTAAAATTTGTAAGAAATTTAAAAAAATCGTAGATAGTTTCAATTAAATTTGCTAAAATTTCGTTCATAAAATTAAAATTTTTAAAAAAATCCAAAAAAATCGAAGATAGTTTCAATTAAATTTGCTAATACTTCGTTCATAAAAATTAAAATTTGTAAGAAAATCCAAAAAAATCGAAGATTGCTTAAATTAAATTTGCTAAAATTTACTTCATAAAACTTAAAAATTTTAAGATAATCCAAAAAAATCGAAGATAGTTTCAAATAAATTTGCAAAAATTTTGTTCATAAAAATTAGAATTTTAATAAAATCCAAAAAAATCGAAGATCGTTTCAATTTAATTTGCTAAAATTTCGTTCATAAAAATTAAAATTTGCAAAAAAATCCAAAAAAATCGAAGATAGTTTCAATTAAATTTGCTAAAATTTAGTTCAAAAAACTTAAAATTTGTAAGAAAATCTAAAAAAATCTTAGATAGATTATATCAAATTTGCTAAAATTTATTTCAAAAACATAAAATTTGTCAGAAAATCCAAAAAAATCGAAGATAGTTTCAATTAAATTTGCTAAAATGTCGTCGATAAAAATTAATATTTGTAAAAAAATCCAAAAAAATAGAAGATAGCTTAAATTAAATTTGCTAAAATTTAATTAATAAAAATTAAAAATTTTAAGAAAATCCAAAAAAATCAAAGATAGTTTCAATTAAATTTGCTAAAATTTCGTTCATAAAAATAAAAATTTTTAAAAATCCAAAAAATTCGAAGATAGTTTCAATTAAATTTGCTAAAATTTCGTTCATAAAAATAAAAATTTGTAAAAAAATCCAAAAAAATCGTATATAGTTTCAATTAAATTTGTTAAATTGTCGTCCATAAAAATTAATATTTGTAAAAAAATCCAAAAAAATAGAAGATATCTTAAATTAAATTTGCTAAAATTTAGTTCATAAAAATTAAAAATTTTAAGAAAATCCAAAAAAATCAAAGCTAGTTTCAATTAAATTTGCTAAAATTTCGTTCATAAAAATAAAAATTTTAAAAAAATCCAAAAAAATCGAAGATAGTTTCAATTAAATTTGCTAAAATTTCGTTCATAAAAATAAAAATTTGTAAAAAAATCCAAAAAAATCGTATATAGTTTCAATTAAATTTGCTAAAATTTCGTTCATAAAAATTAAAATTTGTAAAAAAATCCCAAAAAATCGAAGATAGTTTCAATTAAATTTGCTAAAATTTCGTTCATAAAAATAAAAATTTTAAAAAAATCCAAAAAATCGAAGATAGTTTCAATTAAATTTGATAAAATTTCGTTCATAAAAATTAAAATTTGTAAAAAAATCCCAAAAAATCGAAGATAGCTTAAATTAAATTTGCTAAAATTTAGTTCATAAAACTTAAAAATTTAAAGAAAATCCAAAAAAATCGAAGATAGTTTCAATTAAGTTTGCTAAAATTTCATTCATAAAAATTAAAATTTGTATAAAAATCCAAAAAAATCGAAGATAGTTACAATTAAGTTTGCTAAAATTTCATTCATAAAAATTAAAATTTGTAAAAAATCCAAAAAAATCGAAGATAGTTTCAATTAAATTTGCTAAAATTTCGTTCATAAAAATAAAAATGTTAAAAAAATCCAAAAAAGCGAAGATAGTTTCAATTAAATTTGCTAAAATTTCGTTCATAAAAATAAAAATTTTAAAAAAATCCAAAAAATCGAAGATAGTTTCAATTAAATTTGCTAAAATTTCGTTCATAAAAATTAAAATTTGTATAAAAATCCAAAAAAATCGAAGATAGTTTCAATTATATTTGCTAAAATTTCGTTCATAAAAATTAAAATTTGTAAAAAAATCCAAAATAATCGAAGATAGTTTCAATTAAATTTGTTAAAATTTCGTTCATAAAAATAAAAATTTGTAAAAAAATCCAAAAAAATCGAAGATAGTTTCAATTAAATTTGCTAAAATTTCGTTCATAAAAATTAAAATTTGTAAAAAAATCCCAAAAAATCGAAGATAGTTTCAATTAAATTTGCTAAAATTTCGTTCATAAAAATAAAAATTTTAAAAAAATCCAAAAAATCGAAGATAGTTTCAATTAAATTAGATAAAATTTCGTTCATAAAAATTAAAATTTGTAAAAAAATCCAAAAAAATCGAAGATAGCTTAAATTAAATTTGCTAAAATTTAGTTCATAAAACTTAAAAATTTAAAGAAAATCCAAAAAAATCGAAGATCGTTTCAATTTAATTTGCTAAAATTTCGTTCATAAAAATTAAAATTTGCAAAAAAATCCAAAAAAAATCGAAGATAGTTTCAATTATATTTGCTAAAATTTAGTTCATAAAACATAAAATTCGTATCGCAATCCAAAAAAATTGAAGATAGTTTCAATTATATTTGCTAAAATTTAATTCATAATACTTAAAATTTGTAAGAAATTTAAAAAAATCGAAGATAGTTTCAATTAAATTTGCTAAAATTTCGTTCATAAAATTAAAATTTTTAAAAAAATCCAAAAAAATCGAAGATAGTTTCAATTAAATTTGCTAATACTTCGTTCATAAAAATTAAAATTTGTAAGAAAATCCAAAAAAATCGAAGATAGCTTAAATTAAATTTGCTAAAATTTACTTCATAAAACTTAAAAATTTTAAGATAATCCAAAAAAATCGAAGATAGTTTCAAATAAATTTGCAAAAATTTTGTTCATAAAAATTAGAATTTTAATAAAATCCAAAAAAATCGAAGATCGTTTCAATTTAATTTGCTAAAATTTCGTTCATAAAAATTAAAATTTGCAAAAAAATCCAAAAAAATCGAAGATAGTTTCAATTAAATTTGCTAAAATTTAGTTCAAAAAACTTAAAATTTGTAAGAAAATCTAAAAAAATCTTAGATAGATTATATCAAATTTGCTAAAATTTATTTCAAAAACATAAAATTTGTCAGAAAATCCAAAAAAATCGAAGATAGTTTCAATTAAATTTGCTAAAATGTCGTCGATAAAAATTAATATTTGTAAAAAAATCCAAAAAAATAGAAGATAGCTTAAATTAAATTTGCTAAAATTTAATTAATAAAAATTAAAAATTTTAAGAAAATCCAAAAAAATCAAAGATAGTTTCAATTAAATTTGCTAAAATTTCGTTCATAAAAATAAAAATTTTTAAAAATCCAAAAAATTCGAAGATAGTTTCAATTAAATTTGCTAAAATTTCGTTCATAAAAATAAAAATTTGTAAAAAAATCCAAAAAAATCGTATATAGTTTCAATTAAATTTGCTAAAATGTCGTCCATAAAAATTAATATTTGTAAAAAAATCCAAAAAAATAGAAGATATCTTAAATTAAATTTGCTAAAATTTAGTTCATAAAAATTAAAAATTTTAAGAAAATCCAAAAAAATCAAAGCTAGTTTCAATTAAATTTGCTAAAATTTCGTTCATAAAAATAAAAATTTTAAAAAAATCCAAAAAAATCGAAGATAGTTTCAATTAAATTTGCTAAAATTTCGTTCATAAAAATAAAAATTTGTAAAAAAATCCAAAAAAATCGTATATAGTTTCAATTAAATTTGCTAAAATTTCGTTCATAAAAATTAAAATTTGTAAAAAAATCCCAAAAAATCGAAGATAGTTTCAATTAAATTTGCTAAAATTTCGTTCATAAAAATAAAAATTTTAAAAAAATCCAAAAAATCGAAGATAGTTTCAATTAAATTTGATAAAATTTCGTTCATAAAAATTAAAATTTGTAAAAAAATCCAAAAAAATCGAAGATAGCTTAAATTAAATTTGCTAAAATTTAGTTCATAAAACTTAAAAATTTAAAGAAAATCCAAAAAAATCGAAGATAGTTTCAATTAAGTTTGCTAAAATTTCATTCATAAAAATTAAAATTTGTATAAAAATCCAAAAAAATCGAAGATAGTTACAATTAAGTTTGCTAAAATTTCATTCATAAAAATTAAAATTTGTAAAAAATCCAAAAAAATCGAAGATAGTTTCAATTAAATTTGCTAAAATTTCGTTCATAAAAATAAAAATTTTAAAAAAATCCAAAAAAGCGAAGATAGTTTCAATTAAATTTGCTAAAATTTCGTTCATAAAAATAAAAATTTTAAAAAAATCCAAAAAATCGAAGATAGTTTCAATTAAATTTGATAAAATTTCGTTCATAAAAATTAAAATTTGTAAAAAAATCCAAAAAAATCGAAGATAGCTTAAATTAAATTTGCTAAAATTTAGTTCATAAAACTTAAAAATTTAAAGAAAATCCAAAAAAATCGAAGATAGTTTCAATTAAGTTTGCTAAAATTTCATTCATAAAAATTAAAATTTGTATAAAAATCCAAAAAAATCGAAGATAGTTTCAATTATATTTGCTAAAATGTCGTACATAAAAATTAATATTGGTAAAAAAATCCAAAAAAATAGAAGATAGCTTAAATTAAATTTGCTAAAATTTAGTTCATAAAACTTAAAATTTTAAGAAAATCCAAAAAAATCAAAGATAGTTTCAATTAAATTTGCTAAAATTTCGTTCATAAAAATAAAAATTTTAAAAAAATCCAAAAAAATCGAAGATAGTTTCAAATAAATTTGCTAAAATTTCGTTCATAAAAATTAAAATTTGTATAAAAATCCAAAAAAATCGAAGATAGTTTCAATTATATTTGCTAAAATGTCGTACATAAAAATTGATATTTGTAAAAAAATCCAAAATAATAGAAGATTGCTTAAATTAAATTTGCTAAAATTTAGTTCATAAAACTTAAAATTTTAAGAAAATCCAAAAAAATCAAAGATAGTTTCAATTAAATTTGCTAAAATTTCGTTCATAAAAATAAAAATTTTAAAAAAATCCAAAAAAATCGAAGATAGTTTCAATTAAATTTGCTAAAATTTCGTTCATAAAAATTAAAATTTGTAAAAAAATAAAAAAAAATCGACGATAGCTTAAATTAAATTTGCTAAAATTTAGTTCATAAAACTTAAAATTTTAAGAAAATCCAAAAAAATCAAAGATAGTTTCAATTAAATTTGTTAAAATTTCGTTCATAAAAATAAAAATTTGTAAAAAAATAAAAAAAAATCGAAGATAGTTTCAATTAAATTTGCTAAAATTTCGTTCATAAAAATTAAAATTTGTAAAAAAATCCAAAAAAATCGAAGATAGTTTCAATTAAATTTGCCAAAATTTCGTTCATAAAAATTAAAATTTGTAAAAAAATTCAAAAAAATCGAAGATAGTTACAATTAAGTTTGCTAAAATTTCATTCATAAAAATTAAAATTTGTAAAAAATCCAAAAAAATCGAAGATAGTTTCAATTAAATTTGCTAAAATTTCGTTCATAAAAATAAAAATTTTAAAAAAATCCAAAAAATCGAAGATAGTTTCAATTAAATTTGCTAAAATTTCGTTCATAAAAATTAAAATTTGTATAAAAATCCAAAAAAATCGAAGATAGTTTCAATTATATTTGCTAAAATTTCGTTCATAAAAATTAAAATTTGTAAAAAAATCCAAAATAATCGAAGATAGTTTCAATTAAATTTGTTAAAATTTCGTTCATAAAAATAAAAATTTGTAAAAAAATCCAAAAAAATCGAAGATAGTTTCAATTAAATTTGCTAAAATTTCGTTCATAAAAATTAAAATTTGTAAAAAAATCCCAAAAAATCGAAGATAGTTTCAATTAAATTTGCTAAAATTTCGTTCATTAAAATTAAATTTTAAAAAAATCCAAAAAATCGAAGATAGTTTCAATTAAATTAGATAAAATTTCGTTCATAAAAATTAAAATTTGTAAGAAAATCCAAAAAAATCGAAGATAGCTTAAATTAAATTTGCTAAAATTTACTTCATAAAACTTAAAAATTTTAAGATAATCCAAAAAAATCGAAGATAGTTTCAAATAAATTTGCAAAAATTTTGTTCATAAAAATTAGAATTTTAATAAAATCCAAAAAAATCGAAGATCGTTTCAGTTTAATTTGCTAAAATTTCGTTCATAAAAATTAAAATTTGCAAAAAAATCCAAAAAAATCGAAGATAGTTTCAATTAAATTTGCTAAAATTTAGTTCAAAAAACTTAAAATTTGTAAGAAAATCTAAAAAAATCTTAGATAGATTATATCAAATTTGCTAAAGTTTATTTCAAAAACAAAAAATTTGTCAGAAAATCCAAAAAAATCGAAGATAGTTTCAATTAAATTTGCTAAAATTTCGTTCATAAAACTTAAAATTTGTAAGAAAATCCAAAAAGATCGAAGATAGTTTCAATTTAATTTGCTAAAATTTCGTTCATAAAAATTAAAAATTTTAAGAAAATCCAAAAAAATCAAAGATAGTTTCAATTAAATTTGCTAAAATTTCGTTCATAAAAATAAAAATTTTTAAAAATCCAAAAAATTCGAAGATAGTTTCAATTAAATTTGCTAAAATTTCGTTCATAAAAATAAAAATTTGTAAAAAAATCCAAAAAAATCGTATATAGTTTCAATTAAATTTGCTAAAATGTCGTCCATAAAAATTAATATTTGTAAAAAAATCCAAAAAAATAGAAGATATCTTAAATTAAATTTGCTAAAATTTAGTTCATAAAAATTAAAAATTTTAAGAAAATCCAAAAAAATCAAAGCTAGTTTCAATTAAATTTGCTAAAATTTCGTTCATAAAAATAAAAATTTTAAAAAAATCCAAAAAAATCGAAGATAGTTTCAATTAAATTTGCTAAAATTTCGTTCATAAAAATAAAAATTTGTAAAAAAATCCAAAAAAATCGTATATAGTTTCAATTAAATTTGCTAAAATTTCGTTCATAAAAATTAAAATTTGTAAAAAAATCCCAAAAAATCGAAGATAGTTTCAATTAAATTTGCTAAAATTTCGTTCATAAAAATAAAAATTTTAAAAAAATCCAAAAAATCGAAGATAGTTTCAATTAAATTTGATAAAATTTCGTTCATAAAAATTAAAATTTGTAAAAAAATCCAAAAAAATCGAAGATAGCTTAAATTAAATTTGCTAAAATTTAGTTCATAAAACTTAAAAATTTAAAGAAAATCCAAAAAAATCGAAGATAGTTTCAATTAAGTTTGCTAAAATTTCATTCATAAAAATTAAAATTTGTATAAAAATCCAAAAAAATCGAAGATAGTTACAATTAAGTTTGCTAAAATTTCATTCATAAAAATTAAAATTTGTAAAAAATCCAAAAAAATCGAAGATAGTTTCAATTAAATTTGCTAAAATTTCGTTCATAAAAATAAAAATTTTAAAAAAATCCAAAAAAGCGAAGATAGTTTCAATTAAATTTGCTAAAATTTCGTTCATAAAAATAAAAATTTTAAAAAAATCCAAAAAATCGAAGATAGTTTCAATTAAATTTGATAAAATTTCGTTCATAAAAATTAAAATTTGTAAAAAAATCCAAAAAAATCGAAGATAGCTTAAATTAAATTTGCTAAAATTTAGTTCATAAAACTTAAAAATTTAAAGAAAATCCAAAAAAATCGAAGATAGTCTCAATTAAGTTTGCTAAAATTTCATTCATAAAAATTAAAATTTGTATAAAAATCAAAAAAAATCGAAGATAGTTTCAATTATATTTGCTAAAATGTCGTACATAAAAATTAATATTGGTAAAAAAATCCAAAAAAATAGAAGATAGCTTAAATTAAATTTGCTAAAATTTAGTTCATAAAACTTAAAATTTTAAGAAAATCCAAAAAAATCAAAGATAGTTTCAATTAAATTTGCTAAAATTTCGTTCATAAAAATAAAAATTTTAAAAAAATCCAAAAAAATCGAAGATAGTTTCAAATAAATTTGCTAAAATTTCGTTCATAAAAATTAAAATTTGTATAAAAATCCAAAAAAATCGAAGATAGTTTCAATTATATTTGCTAAAATGTCGTACATAAAAATTGATATTTGTAAAAAAATCCAAAATAATAGAAGATTGCTTAAATTAAATTTGCTAAAATTTAGTTCATAAAACTTAAACTTTTAAGAAAATCCAAAAAAATCAAAGATAGTTTCAATTAAATTTGCTAAAATTTCGTTCATAAAAATAAAAATTTTAAAAAAATCCAAAAAAATCGAAGATAGTTTCAATTAAATTTGCTAAAATTTCGTTCATAAAAATTAAAATTTGTAAAAAAATAAAAAAAAATCGACGATAGCTTAAATTAAATTTGCTAAAATTTAGTTCATAAAACTTAAAATTTTAAGAAAATCCAAAAAAATCAAAGATAGTTTCAATTAAATTTGTTAAAATTTCGTTCATAAAAATAAAAATTTGTAAAAAAATAAAAAAAAATCGAAGATAGTTTCAATTAAATTTGCTAAAATTTCGTTCATAAAAATTAAAATTTGTAAAAAAATCCAAAAAAATCGAAGATAGTTTCAATTAAATTTGCCAAAATTTCGTTCATAAAAATTAAAATTTGTAAAAAAATTCAAAAAAATCGAAGATAGTTACAATTAAGTTTGCTAAAATTTCATTCATAAAAATTAAAATTTGTAAAAAATCCAAAAAAATCGAAGATAGTTTCAATTAAATTTGCTAAAATTTCGTTCATAAAAATAAAAATTTTAAAAAAATCCAAAAAATCGAAGATAGTTTCAATTAAATTTGCTAAAATTTCGTTCATAAAAATTAAAATTTGTATAAAAATCCAAAAAAATCGAAGATAGTTTCAATTATATTTGCTAAAATTTCGTTCATAAAAATTAAAATTTGTAAAAAAATCCAAAATAATCGAAGATAGTTTCAATTAAATTTGTTAAAATTTCGTTCATAAAAATAAAAATTTGTAAAAAAATCCAAAAAAATCGAAGATAGTTTCAATTAAATTTGCTAAAATTTCGTTCATAAAAATTAAAATTTGTAAAAAAATCCCAAAAAATCGAAGATAGTTTCAATTAAATTTGCTAAAATTTCGTTCATAAAAATAAAAATTTTAAAAAAATCCAAAAAATCGAAGATAGTTTCAATTAAATTAGATAAAATTTCGTTCATAAAAATTAAAATTTGTAAGAAAATCCAAAAAAATCGAAGATAGCTTAAATTAAATTTGCTAAAATTTACTTCATAAAACTTAAAAATTTTAAGATAATCCAAAAAAATCGAAGATAGTTTCAAATAAATTTGCAAAAATTTTGTTCATAAAAATTAGAATTTTAATAAAATCCAAAAAAATCGAAGATCGTTTCAATTTAATTTGCTAAAATTTCGTTCATAAAAATTAAAATTTGCAAAAAAATCCAAAAAAATCGAAGATAGTTTCAATTAAATTTGCTAAAATTTAGTTCAAAAAACTTAAAATTTGTAAGAAAATCTAAAAAAATCTTAGATAGATTATATCAAATTTGCTAAAGTTTATTTCAAAAACATAAAATTTGTCAGAAAATCCAAAAAAATCGAAGATAGTTTCAATTAAATTTGCTAAAATTTCGTTCATAAAACTTAAAATTTGTAAGAAAATCCAAAAAGATCGAAGATAGTTTCAATTTAATTTGCTAAAATTTCGTTCATAAAAATTAAAATTTGTAGGAAAATCCAAAAAAATCGAAGATTGCTTAAATTAAATTTGCTAAAATTTAGTTCATAAAACTTAAAAATTTTAAGAAAATCCTAAAAAATCGACAATAGTTTCAATTAAATTTGCTAAAATTTCGTTCATAAAAATTAAAATTTGTAAAAAAATCCAAAAAAATAGAAGATAGTTTCAATTAAATTTGCTAAAATTTCGTTCATAAAAATTAAAATTTGTAAAAAAATCCTAAAAAATCGACAATAGTTTCAATTAATTTTGCAAAAATTTCATTCATAAAATTAAAATTTTTAAAAAAATACAAAAAAATCGAAGATAGTTTCAATTAAATTTGCTAAAATTTCGTTCATAAAAATAAAATTTGTAAAAAAATCCAAAAAAATCGAAAATAGTTTCAATTAAATTTGCTAAAATTTCGTTCATAAAAATTAAAATTTGTAAGAAAATCCAAAAAAATCGAAGATAGCTTAAATTAAATTTGCTAAAATTTACTTCATAAAACTTAAAAATTTTAAGATAATCCAAAAAAATCGAAGATAGTTTCAAATAAATTTGCAAAAATTTTGTTCATAAAAATTAGAATTTTAATAAAATCCAAAAAAATCGAAGATCGTTTCAATTTAATTTGCTAAAATTTCGTTCATAAAAATTAAAATTTGCAAAAAAATCCAAAAAAATCGAAGATAGTTTCAATTAAATTTGCTAAAATTTAGTTCAAAAAACTTAAAATTTGTAAGAAAATCTAAAAAAATCTTAGATAGATTATATCAAATTTGCTAAAATTTATTTCAAAAACATAAAATTTGTCAGAAAATCCAAAAAAATCGAAGATAGTTTCAATTAAATTTGCTAAAATTTCGTTCATAAAACTTAAAATTTGTAAGAAAATCCAAAAAGATCGAAGATAGTTTCAATTTAATTTGCTAAAATTTCGTTCATAAAAATTAAAATTTGTAGGAAAATCCAAAAAAATCGAAGATTGCTTAAATTAAATTTGCTAAAATTTAGTTCATAAAACTTAAAAATTTTAAGAAAATCCTAAAAAATCGACAATAGTTTCAATTAAATTTGCTAAAATTTCGTTCATAAAAATTAAAATTTGTAAAAAAATCCAAAAAAATAGAAGATAGTTTCATTTAAATTTGCTAAAATTTCGTTCATAAAAATTAAAATTTGTAAAAAAATCCTAAAAAATCGACAATAGTTTCAATTAATTTTGCAAAAATTTCATTCATAAAATTAAAATTTTTAAAAAAATACAAAAAAATCGAAGATAGTTTCAATTAAATTTGCTAAAATTTCGTTCATAAAAATAAAATTTGTAAAAAAATCCAAAAAAATCGAAAATAGTTTCAATTAAATTTGCTAAAATTTCGTTCATAAAAATTAAAGTTTGTAAGAAAATCCAAAAAAATCGAAGATAGCTTAAATTAAATTTGCTAAAATTTAGTTCATAAAAATTAAAATTTGTCAGAAAATCCAAAAAAATCGAAGATAGCTTAAATTAAATTTGCTAAAATTTAGTTCATATAACTTAAAACTTTTAAGAAAATCCAAAAAATCGAAGATAGTTTGAATTAAATTTGCTAAAATTTCGTTCAAAAAAATTAAAATTTGTTAAAAGGCCAAAAAAATCGAAGATAGTTTCAATTAAATTTGCTAAAATTTTGTTCATAAAAATTAAAATTTTAAAAAAATCAAAAAAAATCGAAGATAGTTTCAATTATATTTGCTAAAATTTAGTTCATAAAACATAAAATTCGTATCGGAATCCAAAAAAAACGAAGATAGTTTCAATTATATTTGCTAAAATTTAATTCATAATACTTAAAATTTGTAAGAAAATAAAAAAAAATCGAAGATAGTTTCAATTAAATTTGCTAAAATTTCGTTCATAAAAATAAAATGTGTAAAAAAAATTCAAAAAATTCGAAGATAGTTTCAATTAAATTTGCTAAAATTTCTTTCATAAAAATTAAAATTTGAAAAAAAATAAAAAAAAATCGAAGATAGTTTCAATTAAATTTGCTAAAATTTCGTTCATAAAAATTAAAATTTTAAAAAAATCCAAAAAAATCGAAGATAGTTTCAATTAAATTTGCTAAAATTTCGTTCATAAAAATTAAAATTTGTAAAAAAATCCCAAAAAATCGAAGATAGTTTCAATTAAATTTGCTAAAATTTCGTTCATAAAAATAAAAATTTTAAAATAATCCAAAAAATCGAAGATAGTTTCAATTAAATTTGATAAAATTTCGTTCATAAAAATTAAAATTTGTAAAAAAATCCAAAAAAATCGAAGACAGCTTAAATTAAATTTGCTAAAATTTAGTTCATAAAACTTAAAAATTTAAAGAAAATCCAAAAAAATCGAAGATAGTTTCAATTAAGTTTGCTAAAATTTCATTCATAAAAATTAAAATTTGTATAAAAATCCAAAAAAATCGAAGATAGTTTCAATTATATTTGCTAAAATGTCGTACATAAAAATTAATATTGGTAAAAAAATCCAAAAAAATAGAAGATAGCTTAAATTAAATTTGCTAAAATTTAGTTCATAAAACTTAAAATTTTAAGAAAATCCAAAAAAATCAAAGATAGTTTCAATTAAATTTGCCAAAATTTCGTTCATAAAAATTAAAATTTGTAAAAAAATCCAAAAAAATCGAAGATAGTTTCAATTAAATTTGCCAAAATTTCGTTCATAAAAATTAAAATTTGTAAAAAAATTCAAAAAAATCGAAGATAGTTACAATTAAGTTTGCTAAAATTTCATTCATAAAAATTAAAATTTGTAAAAAATCCAAAAAAATCGAAGATAGTTTCAATTAAATTTGCTAAAATTTCGTTCATAAAAATAAAAATTTTAAAAAAATCCAAAAAAGCGAAGATAGTTTCAATTAAATTTGCTAAAATTTCGTTCATAAAAATAAAAATTTTAAAAAAATCCAAAAAATCGAAGATAGTTTCAATTAAATTTGATAAAATTTCGTTCATAAAAATTAAAATTTGTAAAAAAATCCAAAAAAATCGAAGATAGCTTAAATTAAATTTGCTAAAATTTAGTTCATAAAACTTAAAAATTTAAAGAAAATCCAAAAAAATCGAAGATAGTTTCAATTAAGTTTGCTAAAATTTCATTCATAAAAATTAAAATTTGTATAAAAATCCAAAAAAATCGAAGATAGTTTCAATTATATTTGCTAAAATGTCGTACATAAATATTAATATTGGTAAAAAAATCCAAAAAAATAGAAGATAGCTTAAATTAAATTTGCTAAAATTTAGTTCATAAAACTTAAAATTTTAAGAAAATCCAAAAAAATCAAAGATAGTTTCAATTAAATTTGCTAAAATTTCGTTCATAAAAATAAAAATTTTTAAAAATCCAAAAAATTCGAAGATAGTTTCAATTAAGTTTGCTAAAATTTCATTCATAAAAATTAAAATTTGTATAAAAATCCAAAAAAATCGAAGATAGTTTCAATTATATTTGCTAAAATGTCGTACATAAATATTAATATTGGTAAAAAAATCCAAAAAAATAGAAGATAGCTTAAATTAAATTTGCTAAAATTTAGTTCATAAAACTTAAAATTTTAAGAAAATCCAAAAAAATCAAAGATAGTTTCAATTAAATTTGCTAAAATTTCGTTCATAAAAATAAAAATTTTTAAAAATCCAAAAAATTCGAAGATAGTTTCAATTAAATTTGCTAAAATTTCGTTCATAAAAATAAAAATTTGTAAAAAAATCCAAAAAAATCGTATATAGTTTCAATTAAATTTGCTAAAATGTCGTCCATAAAAATTAATATTTGTAAAAAAATCCAAAAAAATAGAAGATATCTTAAATTAAATTTGCTAAAATTTAGTTCATAAAAATTAAAAATTTTAAGAAAATCCAAAAAAATCAAAGCTAGTTTCAATTAAATTTGCTAAAATTTCGTTCATAAAAATAAAAATTTTAAAAAAATCCAAAAAAATCGAAGATAGTTTCAATTAAATTTGCTAAAATTTCGTTCATAAAAATAAAAATTTGTAAAAAAATCCAAAAAAATCGTATATAGTTTCAATTAAATTTGCTAAAATTTCGTTCATAAAAATTAAAATTTGTAAAAAAATCCCAAAAAATCGAAGATAGTTTCAATTAAATTTGCTAAAATTTCGTTCATAAAAATAAAAATTTTAAAAAAATCCAAAAAATCGAAGATAGTTTCAATTAAATTTGATAAAATTTCGTTCATAAAAATTAAAATTTGTAAAAAAATCCAAAAAAATCGAAGATAGCTTAAATTAAATTTGCTAAAATTTAGTTCATAAAACTTAAAAATTTAAAGAAAATCCAAAAAAATCGAAGATAGTTTCAATTAAGTTTGCTAAAATTTCATTCATAAAAATTAAAATTTGTATAAAAATCCAAAAAAATCGAAGATAGTTACAATTAAGTTTGCTAAAATTTCATTCATAAAAATTAAAATTTGTAAAAAATCCAAAAAAATCGAAGATAGTTTCAATTAAATTTGCTAAAATTTCGTTCATAAAAATAAAAATTTTAAAAAAATCCAAAAAAGCGAAGATAGTTTCAATTAAATTTGCTAAAATTTCGTTCATAAAAATAAAAATTTTAAAAAAATCCAAAAAATCGAAGATAGTTTCAATTAAATTTGATAAAATTTCGTTCATAAAAATTAAAATTTGTAAAAAAATCCAAAAAAATCGAAGATAGCTTAAATTAAATTTGCTAAAATTTAGTTCATAAAACTTAAAAATTTAAAGAAAATCCAAAAAAATCGAAGATAGTCTCAATTAAGTTTGCTAAAATTTCATTCATAAAAATTAAAATTTGTATAAAAATCCAAAAAAATCGAAGATAGTTTCAATTATATTTGCTAAAATGTCGTACATAAAAATTAATATTGGTAAAAAAATCCAAAAAAATAGAAGATAGCTTAAATTAAATTTGCTAAAATTTAGTTCATAAAACTTAAAATTTTAAGAAAATCCAAAAAAATCAAAGATAGTTTCAATTAAATTTGCTAAAATTTCGTTCATAAAAATAAAAATTTTAAAAAAATCCAAAAAAATCGAAGATAGTTTCAAATAAATTTGCTAAAATTTCGTTCATAAAAATTAAAATTTGTATAAAAATCCAAAAAAATCGAAGATAGTTTCAATTATATTTGCTAAAATGTCGTACATAAAAATTGATATTTGTAAAAAAATCCAAAATAATAGAAGATTGCTTAAATTAAATTTGCTAAAATTTAGTTCATAAAACTTAAACTTTTAAGAAAATCCAAAAAAATCAAAGATAGTTTCAATTAAATTTGCTAAAATTTCGTTCATAAAAATAAAAATTTTAAAAAAATCCAAAAAAATCGAAGATAGTTTCAATTAAATTTGCTAAAATTTCGTTCATAAAAATAAAAATTTTAAAAAAATCCAAAAAAGCGAAGATAGTTTCAATTAAATTTGCTAAAATTTCGTTCATAAAAATAAAAATTTTAAAAAAATCCAAAAAATCGAAGATAGTTTCAATTAAATTTGATAAAATTTCGTTCATAAAAATTAAAATTTGTAAAAAAATCCAAAAAAATCGAAGATAGCTTAAATTAAATTTGCTAAAATTTAGTTCATAAAACTTAAAAATTTAAAGAAAATCCAAAAAAATCGAAGATAGTTTCAATTAAGTTTGCTAAAATTTCATTCATAAAAATTAAAATTTGTATAAAAATCCAAAAAAATCGAAGATAGTTTCAATTATATTTGCTAAAATGTCGTACATAAATATTAATATTGGTAAAAAAATCCAAAAAAATAGAAGATAGCTTAAATTAAATTTGCTAAAATTTAGTTCATAAAACTTAAAATTTTAAGAAAATCCAAAAAAATCAAAGATAGTTTCAATTAAATTTGCTAAAATTTCGTTCATAAAAATAAAAATTTTAAAAAAATCCAAAAAAATCGAAGATAGTTTCAAATAAATTTGCTAAAATTTCGTTCATAAAAATTAAAATTTGTATAAAAATCCAAAAAAATCGAAGATAGTTTCAATTATATTTGCTAAAATGTCGTACATAAAAATTAATATTTGTAAAAAAATCCAAAATAATAGAAGATTGCTTAAATTAAATTTGCTAAAATTTAGTTCATAAAACTTAAAATTTTAAGAAAATCCAAAAAAATCAAAGATAGTTTCAATTAAATTTGATAAAATTTCGTTCATAAAAATTAAAATTTGTAAAAAAATCCAAAAAAATCGAAGATAGCTTAAATTAAATTTGCTAAAATTTAGTTCATAAAACTTAAAAATTTAAAGAAAATCCAAAAAAATCGAAGATAGTTTCAATTAAGTTTGCTAAAATTTCATTCATAAAAATTAAAATTTGTATAAAAATCCAAAAAAATCGAAGATAGTTTCAATTATATTTGCTAAAATGTCGTACATAAATATTAATATTGGTAAAAAAATCCAAAAAAATAGAAGATAGCTTAAATTAAATTTGCTAAAATTTCGTTCATAAAAATAAAAATTTTAAAAAAATCCAAAAAAATCGAAGATAGTTTCAATTAAATTTGCTAAAATTTCGTTCATAAAAATTAAAATTTGTAAAAAAATAAAAAAAAATCGACGATAGCTTAAATTAAATTTGCTAAAATTTAGTTCATAAAACTTAAAATTTTAAGAAAATCCAAAAAAATCAAAGATAGTTTCAATTAAATTTGTTAAAATTTCGTTCATAAAAATAAAAATTTGTAAAAAAATAAAAAAAAATCGAAGATAGTTTCAATTAAATTTGCTAAAATTTCGTTCATAAAAATTAAAATTTGTAAAAAAATCCAAAAAAATCGAAGATAGTTTCAATTAAATTTGCCAAAATTTCGTTCATAAAAATTAAAATTTGTAAAAAAATTCAAAAAAATCGAAGATAGTTACAATTAAGTTTGCTAAAATTTCATTCATAAAAATTAAAATTTGTAAAAAATCCAAAAAAATCGAAGATAGTTTCAATTAAATTTGCTAAAATTTCGTTCATAAAAATAAAAATTTTAAAAAAATCCAAAAAATCGAAGATAGTTTCAATTAAATTTGCTAAAATTTCGTTCATAAAAATTAAAATTTGTATAAAAATCCAAAAAAATCGAAGATAGTTTCAATTATATTTGCTAAAATTTCGTTCATAAAAATTAAAATTTGTAAAAAATCCAAAATAATCGAAGATAGTTTCAATTAAATTTGTTAAAATTTCGTTCATAAAAATAAAAATTTGTAAAAAAATCCAAAAAAATCGAAGATAGTTTCAATTAAATTTGCTAAAATTTCGTTCATAAAAATTAAAATTTGTAAAAAAATCCCAAAAAATCAAAGATAGTTTCAATTAAATTTGCTAAAATTTCGTTCATAAAAATTAAAATTTGTAAAAAAATCCTAAAAAATGACAATAGTTTCAATTAATTTTGCAAAAATTTCATTCATAAAATTAAAATTTTTAAAAAAATCCAAAAAAATCGAAGATAGTTTCAATTAAATTTGCTAAAATTTCGTTCATAAAAATAAAATTGGTAAAAAAATCCAAAAAAATCGAAAATAGTTTCAATTAAATTTGCTAAAATTTCGTTCATAAAAATTAAAATTTGTCAGAAAATCCAAAAAAATCGAAGATAGCTTAAATTAAATTTGCTAAAATTTAGTTCATATAACTTAAAACTTTTAAGAAAATCCAAAAAATCGAAGATAGTTTGAATTAAATTTGCTAAAATTTCGTTCAAAAAAATTAAAATTTGTTAAAAGGCCAAAAAAATCGAAGATAGTTTCAATTAAATTTGCTAAAATTTTGTTCATAAAAATTAAAATTTTAAAAAAATCAAAAAAAATCGAAGATAGTTTCAATTATATTTGCTAAAATTTAGTTCATAAAACATAAAATTCGTATCGCAATCCAAAAAAAACGAAGATAGTTTCAATTATATTTGCTAAAATTTAATTCATAATACTTAAAATTTGTAAGAAAATAAAAAAAAATCGAAGATAGTTTCAATTAAATTTGCTAAAATTTCGTTCATAAAATTAAAATTTTTAAAAAAATCCAAAAAAATCAAAGATAGTTTCAATTAAATTTGCTAATACTTCGTTCATAAAAATTAAAATTTGAAGAAAATCCAAAAAAATCGAAGATAGCTTAAATTAAATTTGCTAAAATTTACTTCATAAAACTTAAAAATTTTAAGATAATCCAAAAAAATCGAAGATAGTTTCAAATAAATTTGCAAAAATTTTGTTCATAAAAATTAGAATTTTAATAAAATCCAAAAAAATCGAAGATCGTTTCAATTTAATTTGCTAAAATTTCGTTCATAAAAATTAAAATTTGCAAAAAAATCCAAAAAAATCGAAGATAGTTTCAATTAAATTTGCTAAAATTTAGTTCAAAAAACTTAAAATTTGTAAGAAAATCTAAAAAAATCTTAGATAGATTATATCAAATTTGCTAAAATTTATTTCAAAAACATAAAATTTGTCAGAAAATCCAAAAAAATCGAAGATAGTTTCAAATAAATTTGCTAAAATTTCGTTCATAAAACTTAAAATTTGTAAGAAAATCCAAAAAGATCGAAGATAGTTTCAATTTAATTTGCTAAAATTTCGTTCATAAAAATTAAAATTTGTAGGAAAATCCAAAAAAATCGAAGATTGCTTAAATTAAATTTGCTAAAATTTAGTTCATAAAACTTAAAAAATTTAAGAAAATCCTAAAAAATCGACAATAGTTTCAATTAAATTTGCTAAAATTTCGTTCATAAAAATTAAAATTTGTAAAAAAATCCAAAAAAATAGAAGATAGTTTCATTTAAATTTGCTAAAATTTCGTTCATAAAAATTAAAATTTGTAAAAAAATCCTAAAAAATGACAATAGTTTCAATTAATTTGGCAAAAATTTCATTCATAAAATTAAAATTTTTAAAAAAATCCAAAAAAATCGAAGATAGTTTCAATTAAATTTGCTAAAATTTCGTTCATAAAAATAAAATTTGTAAAAAAATCCAAAAAAATCGAAAATAGTTTCAATTAAATTTGCTAAAATTTCGTTCATAAAAATTAAAATTTGTCAGAAAATCCAAAAAAATCGAAGGTAGCTTAAATTAAATTTGCTAAAATTTAGTTCATATAACTTAAAACTTTTAAGAAAATCCAAAAAATCGAAGATAGTTTGAATTAAATTTGCTAAAATTTCGTTCAAAAAAATTAAAATTTGTTAAAAGGCCAAAAAAATCGAAGATAGTTTCAATTAAATTTGCTAAAATTTTGTTCATAAAAATTAAAATTTTAAAAAAATCAAAAAAAATCGAAGATAGTTTCAATTATATTTGCTAAAATTTAGTTCATAAAACATAAAATTCGTATCGCAATCCAAAAAAAACGAAGATAGTTTCAATTATATTTGCTAAAATTTAATTCATAATACTTAAAATTTGTAAGAAAATAAAAAAAAATCGAAGATAGTTTCAATTAAATTTGCTAAAATTTCGTTCATAAAAATAAAATGTGTAAAAAAAATTCAAAAAATTCATAGATAGTTTCAATTAAATTTGCTAAAATTTCTTTCATAAAAATTAAAATTTGAAAAAAAAAAAAAAAAATCGAAGATAGTTTCAATTAAATTTGCTAAAATTTCGTTCATAAAAATTAAAATTTGTACGAAAATACGAAAAAATCGAAGATAGCTTAAAATAAATTTGCTAAAATTTAGTTCATAAAACTTAAAAATTTTAAGATAATCCAAAAAAATCGAAGATAGTTTCAAATAAATTTGCAAAAATTTTGTTCATAAAAATTAGAATTTTAATAAAATCCAAAAAAATCGAAGATCGTTTCAATTTAATTTGCTAAAATTTCGTTCATAAAAATTAAAATTTGCAAAAAAATCCAAAAAAATCGAAGATAGTTTCAATTAAATTTGCTAAAATTTAGTTCAAAAAACTTAAAATTTGTAAGAAAATCTAAAAAAATCTTAGATAGATTATATCAAATTTGCTAAAATTTATTTCAAAAGCATAAAATTTGTCAGAAAATCCAAAAAAATCGAAGATAGTTTCAAATAAATTTGCTAAAATTTCGTTCATAAAACTTAAAATTTGTAAGAAAATCCAAAAAGATCGAAGATAGTTTCAATTTAATTTGCTAAAATTTCGTTCATAAAAATTAAAATTTGTAGGAAAATCCAAAAAAATCGAAGATTGCTTAAATTAAATTTGCTAAAATTTAGTTCATAAAACTTAAAAAATTTAAGAAAATCCTAAAAAATCGACAATAGTTTCAATTAAATTTGCTAAAATTTCGTTCATAAAAATTAAAATTTGTAAAAAAATCCAAAAAAATAGAAGATAGTTTCATTTAAATTTGCTAAAATTTCGTTCATAAAAATTAAAATTTGTAAAAAAATCCTAAAAAATGACAATAGTTTCAATTAATTTTGCAAAAATTTCATTCATAAAATTAAAATTTTTAAAAAAATCCAAAAAAATCGAAGATAGTTTCAATTAAATTTGCTAAAATTTCGTTCATAAAAATAAAATTTGTAAAAAAATCCAAAAAAATCGAAAATAGTTTCAATTAAATTTGCTAAAATTTCGTTCATAAAAATTAAAATTTGTCAGAAAATCCAAAAAAATCGAAGATAGTTTCAATTATATTTGCTAAAATGTCGTACATAAATATTAATATTGGTAAAAAAATCCAAAAAAATAGAAGATAGCTTAAATTAAATTTGCTAAAATTTCGTTCATAAAAATAAAAATTTTAAAAAAATCCAAAAAAATCGAAGATAGTTTCAATTAAATTTGCTAAAATTTCGTTCATAAAAATTAAAATTTGTAAAAAAATAAAAAAAAATCGACGATAGCTTAAATTAAATTTGCTAAAATTTAGTTCATAAAACTTAAAATTTTAAGAAAATCCAAAAAAATCGAAGATAGTTTCAAATAAATTTGCAAAAATTTTGTTCATAAAAATTAGAATTTTAATAAAATCCAAAAAAATCGAAGATCGTTTCAATTTAATTTGCTAAAATTTCGTTCATAAAAATTAAAATTTGCAAAAAAATCCAAAAAAATCGAAGATAGTTTCAATTAAATTTGCTAAAATTTAGTTCAAAAAACTTAAAATTTGTAAGAAAATCTAAAAAAATCTTAGATAGATTATATCAAATTTGCTAAAATTTATTTCAAAAGCATAAAATTTGTCAGAAAATCCAAAAAAATCGAAGATAGTTTCAAATAAATTTGCTAAAATTTCGTTCATAAAACTTAAAATTTGTAAGAAAATCCAAAAAGATCGAAGATAGTTTCAATTTAATTTGCTAAAATTTCGTTCATAAAAATTAAAATTTGTAGGAAAATCCAAAAAAATCGAAGATTGCTTAAATTAAATTTGCTAAAATTTAGTTCATAAAACTTAAAAAATTTAAGAAAATCCTAAAAAATCGACAATAGTTTCAATTAAATTTGCTAAAATTTCGTTCATAAAAATTAAAATTTGTAAAAAAATCCAAAAAAATAGAAGATAGTTTCATTTAAATTTGCTAAAATTTCGTTCATAAAAATTAAAATTTGTAAAAAAATCCTAAAAAATGACAATAGTTTCAATTAATTTTGCAAAAATTTCATTCATAAAATTAAAATTTTTAAAAAAATCCAAAAAAATCGAAGATAGTTTCAATTAAATTTGCTAAAATTTCGTTCATAAAAATAAAATTTGTAAAAAAATCCAAAAA
This sequence comes from Andrena marginata, assembly GCA_963932335.1. Lineage (NCBI taxonomy): Eukaryota > Metazoa > Arthropoda > Insecta > Hymenoptera > Andrenidae > Andrena > Andrena marginata. The sequence goes on from CAWVQI010000100.1 coordinate 33,523, forward strand.
AATCGAAAATAGTTTCAATTAAATTTGCTAAAATTTCGTTCATAAAAATTAAAATTTGTCAGAAAATCCAAAAAAATCGAAGATAGTTTCAATTATATTTGCTAAAATGTCGTACATAAATATTAATATTGGTAAAAAAATCCAAAAAAATAGAAGATAGCTTAAATTAAATTTGCTAAAATTTCGTTCATAAAAATAAAAATTTTAAAAAAATCCAAAAAAATCGAAGATAGTTTCAATTAAATTTGCTAAAATTTCGTTCATAAAAATTAAAATTTGTAAAAAAATAAAAAAAAATCGACGATAGCTTAAATTAAATTTGCTAAAATTTAGTTCATAAAACTTAAAATTTTAAGAAAATCCAAAAAAATCAAAGATAGTTTCAATTAAATTTGTTAAAATTTCGTTCATAAAAATAAAAATTTGTAAAAAAATAAAAAAAAATCGAAGATAGTTTCAATTAAATTTGCTAAAATTTCGTTCATAAAAATTAAAATTTGTAAAAAAATCCAAAAAAATCGAAGATAGTTTCAATTAAATTTGCCAAAATTTCGTTCATAAAAATTAAAATTTGTAAAAAAATTCAAAAAAATCGAAGATAGTTACAATTAAGTTTGCTAAAATTTCATTCATAAAAATTAAAATTTGTAAAAAATCCAAAAAAATCGAAGATAGTTTCAATTAAATTTGCTAAAATTTCGTTCATAAAAATAAAAATTTTAAAAAAATCCAAAAAATCGAAGATAGTTTCAATTAAATTTGCTAAAATTTCGTTCATAAAAATTAAAATTTGTATAAAAATCCAAAAAAATCGAAGATAGTTTGAATTAAATTTGCTAAAATTTCGTTCAAAAAAATTAAAATTTGTTAAAAGGCCAAAAAAATCGAAGATAGTTTCAATTAAATTTGCTAAAATTTTGTTCATAAAAATTAAAATTTTAAAAAAATCAAAAAAAATCGAAGATAGTTTCAATTATATTTGCTAAAATTTAGTTCATAAAACATAAAATTCGTATCGCAATCCAAAAAAAACGAAGATAGTTTCAATTATATTTGCTAAAATTTAATTCATAATACTTAAAATTTGTAAGAAAATAAAAAAAAATCGAAGATAGTTTCAATTAAATTTGCTAAAATTTCGTTCATAAAAATAAAATGTGTAAAAAAAATTCAAAAAATTCGAAGATAGTTTCAATTAAATTTGCTAAAATTTCTTTCATAAAAATTAAAATTTGAAAAAAAAAAAAAAAAATCGAAGATAGTTTCAATTAAATTTGCTAAAATTTCGTTCATAAAAATTAAAATTTGTACGAAAATACGAAAAAATCGAAGATAGCTTAAAATAAATTTGCTAAAATTTAGTTCATAAAACTTAAAAATTTTAAGATAATCCAAAAAAATCGAAGATAGTTTCAAATAAATTTGCAAAAATTTTGTTCATAAAAATTAGAATTTTAATAAAATCCAAAAAAATCGAAGATCGTTTCAATTTAATTTGCTAAAATTTCGTTCATAAAAATTAAAATTTGTAAAAAAATCCTAAAAAATGACAATAGTTTCAATTAATTTTGCAAAAATTTCATTCATAAAATTAAAATTTTTAAAAAAATCCAAAAAAATCGAAGATAGTTTCAATTAAATTTGCTAAAATTTCGTTCATAAAAATAAAATTTGTAAAAAAATCCAAAAAAATCGAAAATAGTTTCAATTAAATTTGCTAAAATTTCGTTCATAAAAATTAAAATTTGTCAGAAAATCCAAAAAAATCGAAGATAGCTTAAATTAAATTTGCTAAAATTTAGTTCATATAACTTAAAACTTTTAAGAAAATCCAAAAAATCGAAGATAGTTTGAATTAAATTTGCTAAAATTTCGTTCAAAAAAATTAAAATTTGTTAAAAGGCCAAAAAAATCGAAGATAGTTTCAATTAAATTTGCTAAAATTTTGTTCATAAAAATTAAAATTTTAAAAAAATCAAAAAAAATCGAAGATAGTTTCAATTATATTTGCTAAAATTTAGTTCATAAAACATAAAATTCGTATCGCAATCCAAAAAAAACGAAGATAGTTTCAATTATATTTGCTAAAATTTAATTCATAATACTTAAAATTTGTAAGAAAATAAAAAAAAATCGAAGATAGTTTCAATTAAATTTGCTAAAATTTCGTTCATAAAAATAAAATGTGTAAAAAAAATTCAAAAAATTCGAAGATAGTTTCAATTAAATTTGCTAAAATTTCTTTCATAAAAATTAAAATTTGAAAAAAAAAAAAAAAATCGAAGATAGTTTCAATTAAATTTGCTAAAATTTCGTTCATAAAAATTAAAATTTGTACGAAAATACGAAAAAATCGAAGATAGCTTAAAATAAATTTGCTAAAATTTAGTTCATAAAACTTAAAAATTTTAAGATAATCCAAAAAAATCGAAGATAGTTTCAAATAAATTTGCAAAAATTTTGTTCATAAAAATTAGAATTTTAATAAAATCCAAAAAAATCGAAGATCGTTTCAATTTAAATTGCTAAAATTTCGTTCATAAAAATTAAAATTTGCAAAAAAATCCAAAAAAAATCGAAGATAGTTTCAATTATATTTGCTAAAATTTAGTTCATAAAACATAAAATTCGTATCACAATCCAAAAAAATCGAAGATAGTTTCAATTATATTTGCTAAAATTTAATTCATAATACTTAAAATTTGTAAGAAATTAAATAAAATCGAAGATAGTTTCAATTAAATTTGCTAAAATTTCGTTCATAAAATTAAAATTTTTAAAAAAATCCAAAAAAATCGAATATAGTTTCAATTAAATTTGCTAATACATCGTTCATAAAAATTAAAATTTGTAAGAAAATCCAAAAAAATCGAAGATAGCTTAAATTAAATTTGCTAAAATTTACTTCATAAAACTTAAAAATTTTAAGATAATCCAAAAAAATCGAAGATAGTTTCAAATAAATTTGCAAAAATTTTGTTCATAAAAATTAGAATTTTAATAAAATCCAAAAAAATCGAAGATCGTTTCAATTTAATTTGCTAAAATTTCGTTCATAATAATTAAAATTTGCAAAAAAATCCAAAAAAATCGAAGATAGTTTCAATTAAATTTGCTAAAATTTAGTTCAAACAACTTAAAATTTGTAAGAAAATCTAAAAAAATCTTAGATAGTTTATATCAAATTTGCTAAAATTTATTTCAAAAAACATAAAATTTGTCAGAAAATCCAAAAAAATCGAAGATAGTTTCAATTAAATTTGCTAAAATTTCGTTCATAAAACTTAAAATTTGTAAGAAAATCCAAAAAGATCGAAGATAGTTTCAATTTAATTTGCTAAAATTTCGTTCATAAAAATTAAAATTTGTAGGAAAATCCAAAAAAATCGAAGATTGCTTAAATTAAATTTGCTAAAATTTAGTTCATAAAACTTAAAAATTTTTAGAAAATCCTAAAAAATCGACAATAGTTTCAATTAAATTTGCTAAAATTTCGTTCATAAAAATTAAAATTTGTAAAAAAATCCAAAAAAATAGAAGATAGTTTCATTTAAATTTGCTAAAATTTCGTTCATAAAAATTAAAATTTGTAAAAAAATCCTAAAAAATGACAATAGTTTCAATTAATTTTGCAAAAATTTCATTCATAAAATTAAAATTTTTAAAAAAATCCAAAAAAATCGAAGATAGTTTCAATTAAATTTGCTAAAATTTCGTTCATAAAAATAAAATTTGTAAAAAAATCCAAAAAAATCGAAAATAGTTTCAATTAAATTTGCTAAAATTTCGTTCATAAAAATTAAAGTTTGTAAGAAAATCCAAAAAAATCGAAGATAGCTTAAATTAAATTTGCTAAAATTTAGTTCATAAAAATTAAAATTTGTCAGAAAATCCAAAAAAATCGAAGATAGCTTAAATTAAATTTGCTAAAATTAATTCATATAACTTAAAACTTTTAAGAAAATCCAAAAAATCGAAGATAGTTTGAATTAAATTTGCTAAAATTTCGTTCAAAAAAATTAAAATTGGTTAAAAGGCCAAAAAAATCGAAGATAGTTTCAATTAAATTTGCTAAAATTTCGTTCATAAAAATTAAAATTTGTAAAAAAATCCTAAAAAATCGACAATAGTTTCAATTAATTTTGCAAAAATTTCATTCATAAAATTAAAATTCTTAAAAAAATACAAAAAAATCGAAGATAGTTTCAATTAAATTTGCTAAAATTTCGTTCATAAAAATAAAATTTGTAAAAAAATCCAAAAAAATCGAAAATAGTTTCAATTAAATTTGCTAAAATTTCGTTCATAAAAATTAAAATTTGTAAGAAAATCCAAAAAAATCGAAGATAGCTTAAATTAAATTTGCTAAAATTTACTTCATAAAACTTAAAAATTTTAAGATAATCCAAAAAAATCGAAGATAGTTTCAAATAAATTTGCAAAAATTTTGTTCATAAAAATTAGAATTTTAATAAAATCCAAAAAAATCGAAGATCGTTTCAATTTAATTTGCTAAAATTTCGTTCATAATAATTAAAATTTGCAAAAAAATCCAAAAAAATCGAAGATAGTTTCAATTAAATTTGCTAAAATTTAGTTCAAAAAACTTAAAATTTGTAAGAAAATCTAAAAAAATCTTAGATAGTTTATATCAAATTTGCTAAAATTTATTTCAAAAACATAAAATTTGTCAGAAAATCCAAAAAAATCGAAGATAATTTCAATTCAATTTGCTAAAATTTCGTTCATAAAATTAAAATTTGTAAAAAAATCCAAAAAAATCGAAGATAGTTTCAATTAAATTTGCTAAAATTTCGTTCCTAAAAATAAAAATATGTAAAAAATCCAAAAAAATCGAAGATAATTTCAATTCAATTTGCTAAAACTTTGTTCATAAAAATTGAAATTTCAAAAAAATCCAAAAAAATCGAAGGTAGTTTCAATTAAATTTGCTAAAATTTCGTTCATAAAAATTAAAGTTTGTAAGAAAATCCAAAAAAATCGAAGATAGTTTCAATTATATTTGCTAAAATTTAGTTCATAAAACATAAAATTCGTATCGGAATCCAAAAAAAACGAAGATAGTTTCAATTATATTTGCTAAAATTTAATTCATAATACTTAAAATTTGTAAGAAAATAAAAAAAAATCGAAGATAGTTTCAATTAAATTTGCTAAAATTTCGTTCATAAAATAAAATGTGTAAAAAAAATTCAAAAAATTCGAAGATAGTTTCAATTAAATTTGCTAAAATTTCTTTCATAAAAATTAAAATTTGAAAAAAAATAAAAAAAAATCGAAGATAGTTTCAATTAAATTTGCTAAAATTTCGTTCATAAAAATTAAAATTTTAAAAAAATCCAAAAAATCGAAGATAGTTTCAATTAAATTTGCTAATACTTCGTTCATAAAAATTAAAATTTGTAAGGAAATCCAAAAAAATCGAAGATAGCTTAAATTAAATTTGCTAAAATTTACTTCATAAAACTTAAAAATTTTAAGATAATCCAAAAAAATCGAAGATAGTTTCAAATAAATTTGCAAAAATTTTGTTCATAAAAATTAGAATTTTAATAAAATCCAAAAAAATCGAAGATCGTTTCAATTTAATTTGCTAAAATTTCGTTCATAAAAATTAAAATTTGCAAAAAAATCCAAAAAAATCGAAGATAGTTTCAATTAAATTTGCTAAAATTTAGTTCAAAAAACTTAAAATTTGTAAGAAAATCTAAAAAAATCTTAGATAGATTATATCAAATTTGCTAAAATTTATTTCAAAAACATAAAATTTGTCAGAAAATCCAAAAAAATCGAAGATAGTTTCAATTAAATTTGCTAAAATTTCGTTCATAAAACTTAAAATTTGTAAGAAAATCCAAAAAGATCGAAGATAGTTTCAATTTAATTTGCTAAAATTTCGTTCATAAAAATTAAAATTTGTAGGAAAATCCAAAAAAATCGAAGATTGCTTAAATTAAATTTGCTAAAATTTAGTTCATAAAACTTAAAAATTTTAAGAAAATCCTAAAAAATCGACAATAGTTTCAATTAAATTTGCTAAAATTTCGTTCATAAAAATTAAAATTTGTAAAAAAATCCAAAAAAATAGAAGATAGTTTCATTTAAATTTGCTAAAATTTCGTTCATAAAAATTAAAATTTGTAAAAAAATCCTAAAAAATCGACAATAGTTTCAATTAATTTTGCAAAAATTTCATTCATAAAATTAAAATTTTTAAAAAAATACAAAAAAATCGAAGATAGTTTCAATTAAATTTGCTAAAATTTCGTTCATAAAAATAAAATTTGTAAAAAAATCCAAAAAAATCGAAAATAGTTTCAATTAAATTTGCTAAAATTTCGTTCATAAAAATAAAAGTTTGTAAGAAAATCCAAAAAAATCGAAGATAGCTTAAATTAAATTTGCTAAAATTTAGTTCATAAAAATTAAAATTTGTCAGAAAATCCAAAAAAATCGAAGATAGCTTAAATTAAATTTGCTAAAATTTAGTTCATATAACTTAAAACTTTTAAGAAAATCCAAAAAATCGAAGATAGTTTGAATTAAATTTGCTAAAATTTCGTTCAAAAAAATTAAAATTTGTTAAAAGGCCAAAAAAATCGAAGATAGTTTCAATTAAATTTGCTAAAATTTTGTTCATAAAAATTAAAATTTTAAAAAAATAAAAAAAAATCGAAGATAGTTTCAATTATATTTGCTAAAATTTAGTTCATAAAACATAAAATTCGTATCGGAATCCAAAAAAACGAAGATAGTTTCAATTATATTTGCTAAAATTTAATTCATAATACTTAAAATTTGTAAGAAAATAAAAAAAAATCGAAGATAGTTTCAATTAAATTTGCTAAAATTTCGTTCATAAAAATAAAATGTGTAAAAAAAATTCAAAAAATTCGAAGATAGTTTCAATTAAATTTGCTAAAATTTCTTTCATAAAAATTAAAATTTGAAAAAAAATAAAAAAAAATCGAAGATAGTTTCAATTAAATTTGCTAAAATTTCGTTCATAAAAATTAAAATTTTAAAAAAATCCAAAAAAATCGAAGATAGTTTCAATTAAATTTGCTAAAATTTCGTTCATAAAAATTAAAATTTGTAAAAAAATCCAAAATAATCGAAGATAGTTTCAATTAAATTTGTTAAAATTTCGTTCATAAAAATAAAAATTTGTAAAAAAATCCAAAAAAATCGAAGATAGTTTCAATTAAATTTGCTCAAATTTCGTTCATAAAAATTAAAATTTGTAAAAAAATCCCAAAAAATCGAAGATAGTTTCAATTAAATTTGCTAAAATTTCGTTCATAAAAATAAAAATTTTAAAAAAATCCAAAAAATCGAAGATAGTTTCAATTAAATTAGATAAAATTTCGTTCATAAAAATTAAAATTTGTAAAAAAATCCAAAAAAATCGAAGATAGCTTAAATTAAATTTGCTAAAATTTAGTTCATAAAACTTAAAAATTTAAAGAAAATCCAAAAAAATAGAAGATCGTTTCAATTTAATTTGCTAAAATTTCGTTCATAAAAATTAAAATTTGCAAAAAAATCCAAAAAAAATCGAAGATAGTTTCAATTATATTTGCTAAAATTTAGTTCATAAAACATAAAATTCGTATCGCAATCCAAAAAAATTGAAGATAGTTTCAATTATATTTGCTAAAATTTAATTCATAATACTTAAAATTTGTAAGAAATTTAAAAAAATCGAAGATAGTTTCAATTAAATTTGCTAAAATTTCGTTCATAAAATTAAAATTTTTAAAAAAATCCAAAAAAATCGAAGATAGTTTCAATTAAATTTGCTAATACTTCGTTCATAAAAATTAAAATTTGTAAGAAAATCCAAAAAAATCGAAGATAGCTTAAATTAAATTTGCTAAAATTTACTTCATAAAACTTAAAAATTTTAAGATAATCCAAAAAAATCGAAGATAGTTTCAAATAAATTTGCAAAAATTTTGTTCATAAAAATTAGAATTTTAATAAAATCCAAAAAAATCGAAGATCGTTTCAATTTAATTTGCTAAAATTTCGTTCATAAAAATTAAAATTTGCAAAAAAATCCAAAAAAATCGAAGATAGTTTCAATTAAATTTGCTAAAATTTAGTTCAAAAAACTTAAAATTTGTAAGAAAATCTAAAAAAATCTTAGATAGATTATATCAAATTTGCTAAAATTTATTTCAAAAACATAAAATTTGTCAGAAAATCCAAAAAAATCGAAGATAGTTTCAATTAAATTTGCTAAAATGTCGTCGATAAAAATTAAAATTTGTAAAAAAATCCTAAAAAATCGACAATAGTTTCAATTAATTTTGCAAAAATTTCATTCATAAAATTAAAATTTTTAAAAAAATACAAAAAAATCGAAGATAGTTTCAATTAAATTTGCTAAAATTTCGTTCATAAAAATAAAATTTGTAAAAAAATCCAAAAAAATCGAAAATAGTTTCAATTAAATTTGCTAAAATTTCGTTCATAAAAATAAAAGTTTGTAAGAAAATCCAAAAAAATCGAAGATAGCTTAAATTAAATTTGCTAAAATTTAGTTCATAAAAATTAAAATTTGTCAGAAAATCCAAAAAAATCGAAGATAGCTTAAATTAAATTTGCTAAAATTTAGTTCATATAACTTAAAACTTTTAAGAAAATCCAAAAAATCGAAGATAGTTTGAATTAAATTTGCTAAAATTTCGTTCAAAAAAATTAAAATTTGTTAAAAGGCCAAAAAAATCGAAGATAGTTTCAATTAAATTTGCTAAAATTTTGTTCATAAAAATTAAAATTTTAAAAAAATAAAAAAAAATCGAAGATAGTTTCAATTATATTTGCTAAAATTTAGTTCATAAAACATAAAATTCGTATCGGAATCCAAAAAAACGAAGATAGTTTCAATTATATTTGCTAAAATTTAATTCATAATACTTAAAATTTGTAAGAAAATAAAAAAAAATCGAAGATAGTTTCAATTAAATTTGCTAAAATTTCGTTCATAAAAATAAAATGTGTAAAAAAAATTCAAAAAATTCGAAGATAGTTTCAATTAAATTTGCTAAAATTTCTTTCATAAAAATTAAAATTTGAAAAAAAATAAAAAAAAATCGAAGATAGTTTCAATTAAATTTGCTAAAATTTCGTTCATAAAAATTAAAATTTTAAAAAAATCCAAAAAAATCGAAGATAGTTTCAATTAAATTTGCTAAAATTTCGTTCATAAAAATTAAAATTTGTAAAAAAATCCAAAATAATCGAAGATAGTTTCAATTAAATTTGTTAAAATTTCGTTCATAAAAATAAAAATTTGTAAAAAAATCCAAAAAAATCGAAGATAGTTTCAATTAAATTTGCTCAAATTTCGTTCATAAAAATTAAAATTTGTAAAAAAATCCCAAAAAATCGAAGATAGTTTCAATTAAATTTGCTAAAATTTCGTTCATAAAAATAAAAATTTTAAAAAAATCCAAAAAATCGAAGATAGTTTCAATTAAATTAGATAAAATTTCGTTCATAAAAATTAAAATTTGTAAAAAAATCCAAAAAAATCGAAGATAGCTTAAATTAAATTTGCTAAAATTTAGTTCATAAAACTTAAAAATTTAAAGAAAATCCAAAAAAATAGAAGATCGTTTCAATTTAATTTGCTAAAATTTCGTTCATAAAAATTAAAATTTGCAAAAAAATCCAAAAAAAATCGAAGATAGTTTCAATTATATTTGCTAAAATTTAGTTCATAAAACATAAAATTCGTATCGCAATCCAAAAAAATTGAAGATAGTTTCAATTATATTTGCTAAAATTTAATTCATAATACTTAAAATTTGTAAGAAATTTAAAAAAATCGAAGATAGTTTCAATTAAATTTGCTAAAATTTCGTTCATAAAATTAAAATTTTTAAAAAAATCCAAAAAAATCGAAGATAGTTTCAATTAAATTTGCTAATACTTCGTTCATAAAAATTAAAATTTGTAAGAAAATCCAAAAAAATCGAAGATAGCTTAAATTAAATTTGCTAAAATTTACTTCATAAAACTTAAAAATTTTAAGATAATCCAAAAAAATCGAAGATAGTTTCAAATAAATTTGCAAAAATTTTGTTCATAAAAATTAGAATTTTAATAAAATCCAAAAAAATCGAAGATCGTTTCAATTTAATTTGCTAAAATTTCGTTCATAAAAATTAAAATTTGCAAAAAAATCCAAAAAAATCGAAGATAGTTTCAATTAAATTTGCTAAAATTTAGTTCAAAAAACTTAAAATTTGTAAGAAAATCTAAAAAAATCTTAGATAGATTATATCAAATTTGCTAAAATTTATTTCAAAAACATAAAATTTGTCAGAAAATCCAAAAAAATCGAAGATAGTTTCAATTAAATTTGCTAAAATGTCGTCGATAAAAATTAATATTTGTAAAAAAATCCAAAAAAATAGAAGATAGCTTAAATTAAATTTGCTAAAATTTAATTAATAAAAATTAAAAATTTTAAGAAAATCCAAAAAAATCAAAGATAGTTTCAATTAAATTTGCTAAAATTTCGTTCATAAAAATAAAAATTTTTAAAAATCCAAAAAATTCGAAGATAGTTTCAATTAAATTTGCTAAAATTTCGTTCATAAAAATAAAAATTTGTAAAAAAATCCAAAAAAATCGTATATAGTTTCAATTAAATTTGCTAAAATGTCGTCCATAAAAATTAATATTTGTAAAAAAATCCAAAAAAATAGAAGATATCTTAAATTAAATTTGCTAAAATTTAGTTCATAAAAATTAAAAATTTTAAGAAAATCCAAAAAAATCAAAGCTAGTTTCAATTAAATTTGCTAAAATTTCGTTCATAAAAATAAAAATTTTAAAAAAATCCAAAAAAATCGAAGATAGTTTCAATTAAATTTGCTAAAATTTCGTTCATAAAAATAAAAATTTGTAAAAAAATCCAAAAAAATCGTATATAGTTTCAATTAAATTTGCTAAAATTTCGTTCATAAAAATTAAAATTTGTAAAAAAATCCCAAAAAATCGAAGATAGTTTCAATTAAATTTGTTAAAATTTCGTTCATAAAAATAAAAATTTGTAAAAAAATCCAAAAAAATCGAAGATAGTTTCAATTAAATTTGCTAAAATTTCGTTCATAAAAATTAAAATTTGAAAAAAAATAAAAAAAAATCGAAGATAGTTTCAAATAAATTTGCTAAAATTTCGTTCATAAAAATTAAAATTTTAAAAAAATCCAAAAAAATCGAAGATAGTTTCAATTAAATTTGCTAAAATTTCGTTCATAAAAATTAAAATTTGTAAAAAAATAAAAAAAAATCGACGATAGCTTAAATTAAATTTGCTAAAATTTAGTTCATAAAACTTAAAATTTTAAGAAAATCCAAAAAAATCAAAGATAGTTTCAATAAAATTTGTTAAAATTTCGTTCATAAAAATAAAAATTTGTAAAAAAATCAAAAAAAATCGAAGATAGTTTCAATTAAATTTGTTAAAATTTCGTTCATAAAAATAAAAATTTGTAAAAAAATAAAAAAAAATCGAAGATAGTTTCAATTAAATTTGCTAAAATTTCGTTCATAAAAATTAAAATTTGTAAAAAAATCCAAAAAAATCGAAGATAGTTTCAATTAAATTTGCCAAAATTTCGTTCATAAAAATTAAAATTTGTAAAAAAATTCAAAAAAATCGAAGATAGTTACAATTAAGTTTGCTAAAATTTCATTCATAAAAATTAAAATTTGTAAAAAATCCAAAAAAATCGAAGATAGTTTCAATTAAATTTGCTAAAATTTCGTTCATAAAAATAAAAATTTTAAAAAAATCCAAAAAATCGAAGATAGTTTCAATTAAATTTGCTAAAATTTCGTTCATAAAAATTAAAATTTGTATAAAAATCCAAAAAAATCGAAGATAGTTTCAATTATATTTGCTAAAATTTCGTTCATAAAAATTAAAATTTGTAAAAAAATCCAAAATAATCGAAGATAGTTTCAATTAAATTTGTTAAAATTTCGTTCATAAAAATAAAAATTTGTAAAAAAATCCAAAAAAATCGAAGATAGTTTCAATTAAATTTGCTAAAATTTCGTTCATAAAAATTAAAATTTGTAAAAAAATCCCAAAAAATCGAAGATAGTTTCAATTAAATTTGCTAATACTTCGTTCATAAAAATTAAAATTTGTAAGAAAATCCAAAAAAATCGAAGATAGCTTAAATTAAATTTGCTAAAATTTAGTTCATAAAACTTAAAAATTTAAAGAAAATCCAAAAAAATCGAAGATCGTTTCAATTTAATTTGCTAAAATTTCGTTCATAAAAATTAAAATTTGCAAAAAAATCCAAAAAAAATCGAAGATAGTTTCAATTATATTTGCTAAAATTTAGTTCATAAAACATAAAATTCGTATCGCAATCCAAAAAAATTGAAGATAGTTTCAATTATATTTGCTAAAATTTAATTCATAATACTTAAAATTTGTAAGAAATTTAAAAAAATCGTAGATAGTTTCAATTAAATTTGCTAAAATTTCGTTCATAAAATTAAAATTTTTAAAAAAATCCAAAAAAATCGAAGATAGTTTCAATTAAATTTGCTAATACTTCGTTCATAAAAATTAAAATTTGTAAGAAAATCCAAAAAAATCGAAGATTGCTTAAATTAAATTTGCTAAAATTTACTTCATAAAACTTAAAAATTTTAAGATAATCCAAAAAAATCGAAGATAGTTTCAAATAAATTTGCAAAAATTTTGTTCATAAAAATTAGAATTTTAATAAAATCCAAAAAAATCGAAGATCGTTTCAATTTAATTTGCTAAAATTTCGTTCATAAAAATTAAAATTTGCAAAAAAATCCAAAAAAATCGAAGATAGTTTCAATTAAATTTGCTAAAATTTAGTTCAAAAAACTTAAAATTTGTAAGAAAATCTAAAAAAATCTTAGATAGATTATATCAAATTTGCTAAAATTTATTTCAAAAACATAAAATTTGTCAGAAAATCCAAAAAAATCGAAGATAGTTTCAATTAAATTTGCTAAAATGTCGTCGATAAAAATTAATATTTGTAAAAAAATCCAAAAAAATAGAAGATAGCTTAAATTAAATTTGCTAAAATTTAATTAATAAAAATTAAAAATTTTAAGAAAATCCAAAAAAATCAAAGATAGTTTCAATTAAATTTGCTAAAATTTCGTTCATAAAAATAAAAATTTTTAAAAATCCAAAAAATTCGAAGATAGTTTCAATTAAATTTGCTAAAATTTCGTTCATAAAAATAAAAATTTGTAAAAAAATCCAAAAAAATCGTATATAGTTTCAATTAAATTTGTTAAATTGTCGTCCATAAAAATTAATATTTGTAAAAAAATCCAAAAAAATAGAAGATATCTTAAATTAAATTTGCTAAAATTTAGTTCATAAAAATTAAAAATTTTAAGAAAATCCAAAAAAATCAAAGCTAGTTTCAATTAAATTTGCTAAAATTTCGTTCATAAAAATAAAAATTTTAAAAAAATCCAAAAAAATCGAAGATAGTTTCAATTAAATTTGCTAAAATTTCGTTCATAAAAATAAAAATTTGTAAAAAAATCCAAAAAAATCGTATATAGTTTCAATTAAATTTGCTAAAATTTCGTTCATAAAAATTAAAATTTGTAAAAAAATCCCAAAAAATCGAAGATAGTTTCAATTAAATTTGCTAAAATTTCGTTCATAAAAATAAAAATTTTAAAAAAATCCAAAAAATCGAAGATAGTTTCAATTAAATTTGATAAAATTTCGTTCATAAAAATTAAAATTTGTAAAAAATCCAAAAAAATCGAAGATAGTTTCAATTAAATTTGCTAAAATTTCGTTCATAAAAATAAAAATTTTAAAAAAATCCAAAAAAGCGAAGATAGTTTCAATTAAATTTGCTAAAATTTCGTTCATAAAAATAAAAATTTTAAAAAAATCCAAAAAATCGAAGATAGTTTCAATTAAATTTGCTAAAATTTCGTTCATAAAAATTAAAATTTGTATAAAAATCCAAAAAAATCGAAGATAGTTTCAATTATATTTGCTAAAATTTCGTTCATAAAAATTAAAATTTGTAAAAAAATCCAAAATAATCGAAGATAGTTTCAATTAAATTTGTTAAAATTTCGTTCATAAAAATAAAAATTTGTAAAAAAATCCAAAAAAATCGAAGATAGTTTCAATTAAATTTGCTAAAATTTCGTTCATAAAAATTAAAATTTGTAAAAAAATCCCAAAAAATCGAAGATAGTTTCAATTAAATTTGCTAAAATTTCGTTCATAAAAATAAAAATTTTAAAAAAATCCAAAAAATCGAAGATAGTTTCAATTAAATTAGATAAAATTTCGTTCATAAAAATTAAAATTTGTAAAAAAATCCAAAAAAATCGAAGATAGCTTAAATTAAATTTGCTAAAATTTAGTTCATAAAACTTAAAAATTTAAAGAAAATCCAAAAAAATCGAAGATCGTTTCAATTTAATTTGCTAAAATTTCGTTCATAAAAATTAAAATTTGCAAAAAAATCCAAAAAAAATCGAAGATAGTTTCAATTATATTTGCTAAAATTTAGTTCATAAAACATAAAATTCGTATCGCAATCCAAAAAAATTGAAGATAGTTTCAATTATATTTGCTAAAATTTAATTCATAATACTTAAAATTTGTAAGTAATTTAAAAAAATCGAAGATAGTTTCAATTAAATTTGCTAAAATTTCGTTCATAAAATTAAAATTTTTAAAAAAATCCAAAAAAATCGAAGATAGTTTCAATTAAATTTGCTAATACTTCGTTCATAAAAATTAAAATTTGTAAGAAAATCCAAAAAAATCGAAGATAGCTTAAATTAAATTTGCTAAAATTTACTTCATAAAACTTAAAAATTTTAAGATAATCCAAAAAAATCGAAGATAGTTTCAAATAAATTTGCAAAAATTTTGTTCATAAAAATTAGAATTTTAATAAAATCCAAAAAAATCGAAGATCGTTTCAATTTAATTTGCTAAAATTTCGTTCATAAAAATTAAAATTTGCAAAAAAATCCAAAAAAATCGAAGATAGTTTCAATTAAATTTGCTAAAATTTAGTTCAAAAAACTTAAAATTTGTAAGAAAATCTAAAAAAATCTTAGATAGATTATATCAAATTTGCTAAAATTTATTTCAAAAACATAAAATTTGTCAGAAAATCCAAAAAAATCGAAGATAGTTTCAATTAAATTTGCTAAAATGTCGTCGATAAAAATTAATATTTGTAAAAAAATCCAAAAAAATAGAAGATAGCTTAAATTAAATTTGCTAAAATTTAATTAATAAAAATTAAAAATTTTAAGAAAATCCAAAAAAATCAAAGATAGTTTCAATTAAATTTGCTAAAATTTCGTTCATAAAAATAAAAATTTTTAAAAATCCAAAAAATTCGAAGATAGTTTCAATTAAATTTGCTAAAATTTCGTTCATAAAAATAAAAATTTGTAAAAAAATCCAAAAAAATCGTATATAGTTTCAATTAAATTTGCTAAAATGTCGTCCATAAAAATTAATATTTGTAAAAAAATCCAAAAAAATAGAAGATATCTTAAATTAAATTTGCTAAAATTTAGTTCATAAAAATTAAAAATTTTAAGAAAATCCAAAAAAATCAAAGCTAGTTTCAATTAAATTTGCTAAAATTTCGTTCATAAAAATAAAAATTTTAAAAAAATCCAAAAAAATCGAAGATAGTTTCAATTAAATTTGCTAAAATTTCGTTCATAAAAATAAAAATTTGTAAAAAAATCCAAAAAAATCGTATATAGTTTCAATTAAATTTGCTAAAATTTCGTTCATAAAAATTAAAATTTGTAAAAAAATCCCAAAAAATCGAAGATAGTTTCAATTAAATTTGCTAAAATTTCGTTCATAAAAATAAAAATTTTAAAAAAATCCAAAAAATCGAAGATAGTTTCAATTAAATTTGATAAAATTTCGTTCATAAAAATTAAAATTTGTAAAAAAATCCAAAAAAATCGAAGATAGCTTAAATTAAATTTGCTAAAATTTAGTTCATAAAACTTAAAAATTTAAAGAAAATCCAAAAAAATCGAAGATAGTTTCAATTAAGTTTGCTAAAATTTCATTCATAAAAATTAAAATTTGTATAAAAATCCAAAAAAATCGAAGATAGTTACAATTAAGTTTGCTAAAATTTCATTCATAAAAATTAAAATTTGTAAAAAATCCAAAAAAATCGAAGATAGTTTCAATTAAATTTGCTAAAATTTCGTTCATAAAAATAAAAATTTTAAAAAAATCCAAAAAAGCGAAGATAGTTTCAATTAAATTTGCTAAAATTTCGTTCATAAAAATAAAAATTTTAAAAAAATCCAAAAAATCGAAGATAGTTTCAATTAAATTTGATAAAATTTCGTTCATAAAAATTAAAATTTGTAAAAAAATCCAAAAAAATCGAAGATAGCTTAAATTAAATTTGCTAAAATTTAGTTCATAAAACTTAAAAATTTAAAGAAAATCCAAAAAAATCGAAGATAGTTTCAATTAAGTTTGCTAAAATTTCATTCATAAAAATTAAAATTTGTATAAAAATCCAAAAAAATCGAAGATAGTTTCAATTATATTTGCTAAAATGTCGTACATAAAAATTAATATTGGTAAAAAAATCCAAAAAAATAGAAGATAGCTTAAATTAAATTTGCTAAAATTTAGTTCATAAAACTTAAAATTTTAAGAAAATCCAAAAAAATCAAAGATAGTTTCAATTAAATTTGCTAAAATTTCGTTCATAAAAATAAAAATTTTAAAAAAATCCAAAAAAATCGAAGATAGTTTCAAATAAATTTGCTAAAATTTCGTTCATAAAAATTAAAATTTGTATAAAAATCCAAAAAAATCGAAGATAGTTTCAATTATATTTGCTAAAATGTCGTACATAAAAATTGATATTTGTAAAAAAATCCAAAATAATAGAAGATTGCTTAAATTAAATTTGCTAAAATTTAGTTCATAAAACTTAAAATTTTAAGAAAATCCAAAAAAATCAAAGATAGTTTCAATTAAATTTGCTAAAATTTCGTTCATAAAAATAAAAATTTTAAAAAAATCCAAAAAAATCGAAGATAGTTTCAATTAAATTTGCTAAAATTTCGTTCATAAAAATTAAAATTTGTAAAAAAATAAAAAAAAATCGACGATAGCTTAAATTAAATTTGCTAAAATTTAGTTCATAAAACTTAAAATTTTAAGAAAATCCAAAAAAATCAAAGATAGTTTCAATTAAATTTGTTAAAATTTCGTTCATAAAAATAAAAATTTGTAAAAAAATAAAAAAAAATCGAAGATAGTTTCAATTAAATTTGCTAAAATTTCGTTCATAAAAATTAAAATTTGTAAAAAAATCCAAAAAAATCGAAGATAGTTTCAATTAAATTTGCCAAAATTTCGTTCATAAAAATTAAAATTTGTAAAAAAATTCAAAAAAATCGAAGATAGTTACAATTAAGTTTGCTAAAATTTCATTCATAAAAATTAAAATTTGTAAAAAATCCAAAAAAATCGAAGATAGTTTCAATTAAATTTGCTAAAATTTCGTTCATAAAAATAAAAATTTTAAAAAAATCCAAAAAATCGAAGATAGTTTCAATTAAATTTGCTAAAATTTCGTTCATAAAAATTAAAATTTGTATAAAAATCCAAAAAAATCGAAGATAGTTTCAATTATATTTGCTAAAATTTCGTTCATAAAAATTAAAATTTGTAAAAAAATCCAAAATAATCGAAGATAGTTTCAATTAAATTTGTTAAAATTTCGTTCATAAAAATAAAAATTTGTAAAAAAATCCAAAAAAATCGAAGATAGTTTCAATTAAATTTGCTAAAATTTCGTTCATAAAAATTAAAATTTGTAAAAAAATCCCAAAAAATCGAAGATAGTTTCAATTAAATTTGCTAAAATTTCGTTCATTAAAATAAAAATTTTAAAAAAATCCAAAAAATCGAAGATAGTTTCAATTAAATTAGATAAAATTTCGTTCATAAAAATTAAAATTTGTAAGAAAATCCAAAAAAATCGAAGATAGCTTAAATTAAATTTGCTAAAATTTACTTCATAAAACTTAAAAATTTTAAGATAATCCAAAAAAATCGAAGATAGTTTCAAATAAATTTGCAAAAATTTTGTTCATAAAAATTAGAATTTTAATAAAATCCAAAAAAATCGAAGATCGTTTCAGTTTAATTTGCTAAAATTTCGTTCATAAAAATTAAAATTTGCAAAAAAATCCAAAAAAATCGAAGATAGTTTCAATTAAATTTGCTAAAATTTAGTTCAAAAAACTTAAAATTTGTAAGAAAATCTAAAAAAATCTTAGATAGATTATATCAAATTTGCTAAAGTTTATTTCAAAAACAAAAAATTTGTCAGAAAATCCAAAAAAATCGAAGATAGTTTCAATTAAATTTGCTAAAATTTCGTTCATAAAACTTAAAATTTGTAAGAAAATCCAAAAAGATCGAAGATAGTTTCAATTTAATTTGCTAAAATTTCGTTCATAAAAATTAAAAATTTTAAGAAAATCCAAAAAAATCAAAGATAGTTTCAATTAAATTTGCTAAAATTTCGTTCATAAAAATAAAAATTTTTAAAAATCCAAAAAATTCGAAGATAGTTTCAATTAAATTTGCTAAAATTTCGTTCATAAAAATAAAAATTTGTAAAAAAATCCAAAAAAATCGTATATAGTTTCAATTAAATTTGCTAAAATGTCGTCCATAAAAATTAATATTTGTAAAAAAATCCAAAAAAATAGAAGATATCTTAAATTAAATTTGCTAAAATTTAGTTCATAAAAATTAAAAATTTTAAGAAAATCCAAAAAAATCAAAGCTAGTTTCAATTAAATTTGCTAAAATTTCGTTCATAAAAATAAAAATTTTAAAAAAATCCAAAAAAATCGAAGATAGTTTCAATTAAATTTGCTAAAATTTCGTTCATAAAAATAAAAATTTGTAAAAAAATCCAAAAAAATCGTATATAGTTTCAATTAAATTTGCTAAAATTTCGTTCATAAAAATTAAAATTTGTAAAAAAATCCCAAAAAATCGAAGATAGTTTCAATTAAATTTGCTAAAATTTCGTTCATAAAAATAAAAATTTTAAAAAAATCCAAAAAATCGAAGATAGTTTCAATTAAATTTGATAAAATTTCGTTCATAAAAATTAAAATTTGTAAAAAAATCCAAAAAAATCGAAGATAGCTTAAATTAAATTTGCTAAAATTTAGTTCATAAAACTTAAAAATTTAAAGAAAATCCAAAAAAATCGAAGATAGTTTCAATTAAGTTTGCTAAAATTTCATTCATAAAAATTAAAATTTGTATAAAAATCCAAAAAAATCGAAGATAGTTACAATTAAGTTTGCTAAAATTTCATTCATAAAAATTAAAATTTGTAAAAAATCCAAAAAAATCGAAGATAGTTTCAATTAAATTTGCTAAAATTTCGTTCATAAAAATAAAAATTTTAAAAAAATCCAAAAAAGCGAAGATAGTTTCAATTAAATTTGCTAAAATTTCGTTCATAAAAATAAAAATTTTAAAAAAATCCAAAAAATCGAAGATAGTTTCAATTAAATTTGATAAAATTTCGTTCATAAAAATTAAAATTTGTAAAAAAATCCAAAAAAATCGAAGATAGCTTAAATTAAATTTGCTAAAATTTAGTTCATAAAACTTAAAAATTTAAAGAAAATCCAAAAAAATCGAAGATAGTCTCAATTAAGTTTGCTAAAATTTCATTCATAAAAATTAAAATTTGTATAAAAATCCAAAAAAATCGAAGATAGTTTCAATTATATTTGCTAAAATGTCGTACATAAAAATTAATATTGGTAAAAAAATCCAAAAAAATAGAAGATAGCTTAAATTAAATTTGCTAAAATTTAGTTCATAAAACTTAAAATTTTAAGAAAATCCAAAAAAATCAAAGATAGTTTCAATTAAATTTGCTAAAATTTCGTTCATAAAAATAAAAATTTTAAAAAAATCCAAAAAAATCGAAGATAGTTTCAAATAAATTTGCTAAAATTTCGTTCATAAAAATTAAAATTTGTATAAAAATCCAAAAAAATCGAAGATAGTTTCAATTATATTTGCTAAAATGTCGTACATAAAAATTGATATTTGTAAAAAAATCCAAAATAATAGAAGATTGCTTAAATTAAATTTGCTAAAATTTAGTTCATAAAACTTAAACTTTTAAGAAAATCCAAAAAAATCAAAGATAGTTTCAATTAAATTTGCTAAAATTTCGTTCATAAAAATAAAAATTTTAAAAAAATCCAAAAAAATCGAAGATAGTTTCAATTAAATTTGCTAAAATTTCGTTCATAAAAATTAAAATTTGTAAAAAAATAAAAAAAAATCGACGATAGCTTAAATTAAATTTGCTAAAATTTAGTTCATAAAACTTAAAATTTTAAGAAAATCCAAAAAAATCAAAGATAGTTTCAATTAAATTTGTTAAAATTTCGTTCATAAAAATAAAAATTTGTAAAAAAATAAAAAAAAATCGAAGATAGTTTCAATTAAATTTGCTAAAATTTCGTTCATAAAAATTAAAATTTGTAAAAGAATCCAAAAAAATCGAAGATAGTTTCAATTAAATTTGCCAAAATTTCGTTCATAAAAATTAAAATTTGTAAAAAAATTCAAAAAAATCGAAGATAGTTACAATTAAGTTTGCTAAAATTTCATTCATAAAAATTAAAATTTGTAAAAAATCCAAAAAAATCGAAGATAGTTTCAATTAAATTTGCTAAAATTTCGTTCATAAAAATAAAAATTTTAAAAAAATCCAAAAAATCGAAGATAGTTTCAATTAAATTTGCTAAAATTTCGTTCATAAAAATTAAAATTTGTATAAAAATCCAAAAAAATCGAAGATAGTTTCAATTATATTTGCTAAAATTTCGTTCATAAAAATTAAAATTTGTAAAAAAATCCAAAATAATCGAAGATAGTTTCAATTAAATTTGTTAAAATTTCGTTCATAAAAATAAAAATTTGTAAAAAAATCCAAAAAAATCGAAGATAGTTTCAATTAAATTTGCTAAAATTTCGTTCATAAAAATTAAAATTTGTAAAAAAATCCCAAAAAATCGAAGATAGTTTCAATTAAATTTGCTAAAATTTCGTTCATAAAAATAAAAATTTTAAAAAAATCCAAAAAATCGAAGATAGTTTCAATTAAATTAGATAAAATTTCGTTCATAAAAATTAAAATTTGTAAGAAAATCCAAAAAAATCGAAGATAGCTTAAATTAAATTTGCTAAAATTTACTTCATAAAACTTAAAAATTTTAAGATAATCCAAAAAAATCGAAGATAGTTTCAAATAAATTTGCAAAAATTTTGTTCATAAAAATTAGAATTTTAATAAAATCCAAAAAAATCGAAGATCGTTTCAATTTAATTTGCTAAAATTTCGTTCATAAAAATTAAAATTTGCAAAAAAATCCAAAAAAATCGAAGATAGTTTCAATTAAATTTGCTAAAATTTAGTTCAAAAAACTTAAAATTTGTAAGAAAATCTAAAAAAATCTTAGATAGATTATATCAAATTTGCTAAAGTTTATTTCAAAAACATAAAATTTGTCAGAAAATCCAAAAAAATCGAAGATAGTTTCAATTAAATTTGCTAAAATTTCGTTCATAAAACTTAAAATTTGTAAGAAAATCCAAAAAGATCGAAGATAGTTTCAATTTAATTTGCTAAAATTTCGTTCATAAAAATTAAAATTTGTAGGAAAATCCAAAAAAATCGAAGATTGCTTAAATTAAATTTGCTAAAATTTAGTTCATAAAACTTAAAAATTTTAAGAAAATCCTAAAAAATCGACAATAGTTTCAATTAAATTTGCTAAAATTTCGTTCATAAAAATTAAAATTTGTAAAAAAATCCAAAAAAATAGAAGATAGTTTCAATTAAATTTGCTAAAATTTCGTTCATAAAAATTAAAATTTGTAAAAAAATCCTAAAAAATCGACAATAGTTTCAATTAATTTTGCAAAAATTTCATTCATAAAATTAAAATTTTTAAAAAAATACAAAAAAATCGAAGATAGTTTCAATTAAATTTGCTAAAATTTCGTTCATAAAAATAAAATTTGTAAAAAAATCCAAAAAAATCGAAAATAGTTTCAATTAAATTTGCTAAAATTTCGTTCATAAAAATTAAAATTTGTAAGAAAATCCAAAAAAATCGAAGATAGCTTAAATTAAATTTGCTAAAATTTACTTCATAAAACTTAAAAATTTTAAGATAATCCAAAAAAATCGAAGATAGTTTCAAATAAATTTGCAAAAATTTTGTTCATAAAAATTAGAATTTTAATAAAATCCAAAAAAATCGAAGATCGTTTCAATTTAATTTGCTAAAATTTCTTTCATAAAAATTAAAATTTGCAAAAAAATCCAAAAAAATCGAAGATAGTTTCAATTAAATTTGCTAAAATTTAGTTCAAAAAACTTAAAATTTGTAAGAAAATCTAAAAAAATCTTAGATAGATTATATCAAATTTGCTAAAATTTATTTCAAAAACATAAAATTTGTCAGAAAATCCAAAAAAATCGAAGATAGTTTCAATTAAATTTGCTAAAATTTCGTTCATAAAACTTAAAATTTGTAAGAAAATCCAAAAATATCGAAGATAGTTTCAATTTAATTTGCTAAAATTTCGTTCATAAAAATTAAAATTTGTAGGAAAATCCAAAAAAATCGAAGATTGCTTAAATTAAATTTGCTAAAATTTAGTTCATAAAACTTAAAAATTTTAAGAAAATCCTAAAAAATCGACAATAGTTTCAATTAAATTTGCTAAAATTTCGTTCATAAAAATTAAAATTTGTAAAAAAATCCAAAAAAATAGAAGATAGTTTCATTTAAATTTGCTAAAATTTCGTTCATAAAAATTAAAATTTGTAAAAAAATCCTAAAAAATCGACAATAGTTTCAATTAATTTTGCAAAAATTTCATTCATAAAATTAAAATTTTTAAAAAAATACAAAAAAATCGAAGATAGTTTCAATTAAATTTGCTAAAATTTCGTTCATAAAAATAAAATTTGTAAAAAAATCCAAAAAAATCGAAAATAGTTTCAATTAAATTTGCTAAAATTTCGTTCATAAAAATTAAAGTTTGTAAGAAAATCCAAAAAAATCGAAGATAGCTTAAATTAAATTTGCTAAAATTTAGTTCATAAAAATTAAAATTTGTCAGAAAATCCAAAAAAATCGAAGATAGCTTAAATTAAATTTGCTAAAATTTAGTTCATATAACTTAAAACTTTTAAGAAAATCCAAAAAATCGAAGATAGTTTGAATTAAATTTGCTAAAATTTCGTTCAAAAAAATTAAAATTTGTTAAAAGGCCAAAAAAATCGAAGATAGTTTCAATTAAATTTGCTAAAATTTTGTTCATAAAAATTAAAATTTTAAAAAAATCAAAAAAAATCGAAGATAGTTTCAATTATATTTGCTAAAATTTAGTTCATAAAACATAAAATTCGTATCGGAATCCAAAAAAAACGAAGATAGTTTCAATTATATTTGCTAAAATTTAATTCATAATACTTAAAATTTGTAAGAAAATAAAAAAAAATCGAAGATAGTTTCAATTAAATTTGCTAAAATTTCGTTCATAAAAATAAAATGTGTAAAAAAAATTCAAAAAATTCGAAGATAGTTTCAATTAAATTTGCTAAAATTTCTTTCATAAAAATTAAAATTTGAAAAAAAATAAAAAAAAATCGAAGATAGTTTCAATTAAATTTGCTAAAATTTCGTTCATAAAAATTAAAATTTTAAAAAAATCCAAAAAAATCGAAGATAGTTTCAATTAAATTTGCTAAAATTTCGTTCATAAAAATTAAAATTTGTAAAAAAATCCCAAAAAATCGAAGATAGTTTCAATTAAATTTGCTAAAATTTCGTTCATAAAAATAAAAATTTTAAAATAATCCAAAAAATCGAAGATAGTTTCAATTAAATTTGATAAAATTTCGTTCATAAAAATTAAAATTTGTAAAAAAATCCAAAAAAATCGAAGACAGCTTAAATTAAATTTGCTAAAATTTAGTTCATAAAACTTAAAAATTTAAAGAAAATCCAAAAAAATCGAAGATAGTTTCAATTAAGTTTGCTAAAATTTCATTCATAAAAATTAAAATTTGTATAAAAATCCAAAAAAATCGAAGATAGTTTCAATTATATTTGCTAAAATGTCGTACATAAAAATTAATATTGGTAAAAAAATCCAAAAAAATAGAAGATAGCTTAAATTAAATTTGCTAAAATTTAGTTCATAAAACTTAAAATTTTAAGAAAATCCAAAAAAATCAAAGATAGTTTCAATTAAATTTGCCAAAATTTCGTTCATAAAAATTAAAATTTGTAAAAAAATCCAAAAAAATCGAAGATAGTTTCAATTAAATTTGCCAAAATTTCGTTCATAAAAATTAAAATTTGTAAAAAAATTCAAAAAAATCGAAGATAGTTACAATTAAGTTTGCTAAAATTTCATTCATAAAAATTAAAATTTGTAAAAAATCCAAAAAAATCGAAGATAGTTTCAATTAAATTTGCTAAAATTTCGTTCATAAAAATAAAAATTTTAAAAAAATCCAAAAAAGCGAAGATAGTTTCAATTAAATTTGCTAAAATTTCGTTCATAAAAATAAAAATTTTAAAAAAATCCAAAAAATCGAAGATAGTTTCAATTAAATTTGATAAAATTTCGTTCATAAAAATTAAAATTTGTAAAAAAATCCAAAAAAATCGAAGATAGCTTAAATTAAATTTGCTAAAATTTAGTTCATAAAACTTAAAAATTTAAAGAAAATCCAAAAAAATCGAAGATAGTTTCAATTAAGTTTGCTAAAATTTCATTCATAAAAATTAAAATTTGTATAAAAATCCAAAAAAATCGAAGATAGTTTCAATTATATTTGCTAAAATGTCGTACATAAATATTAATATTGGTAAAAAAATCCAAAAAAATAGAAGATAGCTTAAATTAAATTTGCTAAAATTTAGTTCATAAAACTTAAAATTTTAAGAAAATCCAAAAAAATCAAAGATAGTTTCAATTAAATTTGCTAAAATTTCGTTCATAAAAATAAAAATTTTTAAAAATCCAAAAAATTCGAAGATAGTTTCAATTAAGTTTGCTAAAATTTCATTCATAAAAATTAAAATTTGTATAAAAATCCAAAAAAATCGAAGATAGTTTCAATTATATTTGCTAAAATGTCGTACATAAATATTAATATTGGTAAAAAAATCCAAAAAAATAGAAGATAGCTTAAATTAAATTTGCTAAAATTTAGTTCATAAAACTTAAAATTTTAAGAAAATCCAAAAAAATCAAAGATAGTTTCAATTAAATTTGCTAAAATTTCGTTCATAAAAATAAAAATTTTTAAAAATCCAAAAAATTCGAAGATAGTTTCAATTAAATTTGCTAAAATTTCGTTCATAAAAATAAAAATTTGTAAAAAAATCCAAAAAAATCGTATATAGTTTCAATTAAATTTGCTAAAATGTCGTCCATAAAAATTAATATTTGTAAAAAAATCCAAAAAAATAGAAGATATCTTAAATTAAATTTGCTAAAATTTAGTTCATAAAAATTAAAAATTTTAAGAAAATCCAAAAAAATCAAAGCTAGTTTCAATTAAATTTGCTAAAATTTCGTTCATAAAAATAAAAATTTAAAAAAAATCCAAAAAAATCGAAGATAGTTTCAATTAAATTTGCTAAAATTTCGTTCATAAAAATAAAAATTTGTAAAAAAATCCAAAAAAATCGTATATAGTTTCAATTAAATTTGCTAAAATTTCGTTCATAAAAATTAAAATTTGTAAAAAAATCCCAAAAAATCGAAGATAGTTTCAATTAAATTTGCTAAAATTTCGTTCATAAAAATAAAAATTTTAAAAAAATCCAAAAAATCGAAGATAGTTTCAATTAAATTTGATAAAATTTCGTTCATAAAAATTAAAATTTGTAAAAAAATCCAAAAAAATCGAAGATAGCTTAAATTAAATTTGCTAAAATTTAGTTCATAAAACTTAAAAATTTAAAGAAAATCCAAAAAAATCGAAGATAGTTTCAATTAAGTTTGCTAAAATTTCATTCATAAAAATTAAAATTTGTATAAAAATCCAAAAAAATCGAAGATAGTTACAATTAAGTTTGCTAAAATTTCATTCATAAAAATTAAAATTTGTAAAAAATCCAAAAAAATCGAAGATAGTTTCAATTAAATTTGCTAAAATTTCGTTCATAAAAATAAAAATTTTAAAAAAATCCAAAAAAGCGAAGATAGTTTCAATTAAATTTGCTAAAATTTCGTTCATAAAAATAAAAATTTTAAAAAAATCCAAAAAATCGAAGATAGTTTCAATTAAATTTGATAAAATTTCGTTCATAAAAATTAAAATTTGTAAAAAAATCCAAAAAAATCGAAGATAGCTTAAATTAAATTTGCTAAAATTTAGTTCATAAAACTTAAAAATTTAAAGAAAATCCAAAAAAATCGAAGATAGTCTCAATTAAGTTTGCTAAAATTTCATTCATAAAAATTAAAATTTGTATAAAAATCCAAAAAAATCGAAGATAGTTTCAATTATATTTGCTAAAATGTCGTACATAAAAATTAATATTGGTAAAAAAATCCAAAAAAATAGAAGATAGCTTAAATTAAATTTGCTAAAATTTAGTTCATAAAACTTAAAATTTTAAGAAAATCCAAAAAAATCAAAGATAGTTTCAATTAAATTTGCTAAAATTTCGTTCATAAAAATAAAAATTTTAAAAAAATCCAAAAAAATCGAAGATAGTTTCAAATAAATTTGCTAAAATTTCGTTCATAAAAATTAAAATTTGTATAAAAATCCAAAAAAATCGAAGATAGTTTCAATTATATTTGCTAAAATGTCGTACATAAAAATTGATATTTGTAAAAAAATCCAAAATAATAGAAGATTGCTTAAATTAAATTTGCTAAAATTTAGTTCATAAAACTTAAACTTTTAAGAAAATCCAAAAAAATCAAAGATAGTTTCAATTAAATTTGCTAAAATTTCGTTCATAAAAATAAAAATTTTAAAAAAATCCAAAAAAATCGAAGATAGTTTCAATTAAATTTGCTAAAATTTCGTTCATAAAAATAAAAATTTTAAAAAAATCCAAAAAAGCGAAGATAGTTTCAATTAAATTTGCTAAAATTTCGTTCATAAAAATAAAAATTTTAAAAAAATCCAAAAAATCGAAGATAGTTTCAATTAAATTTGATAAAATTTCGTTCATAAAAATTAAAATTTGTAAAAAAATCCAAAAAAATCGAAGATAGCTTAAATTAAATTTGCTAAAATTTAGTTCATAAAACTTAAAAATTTAAAGAAAATCCAAAAAAATCGAAGATAGTTTCAATTAAGTTTGCTAAAATTTCATTCATAAAAATTAAAATTTGTATAAAAATCCAAAAAAATCGAAGATAGTTTCAATTATATTTGCTAAAATGTCGTACATAAATATTAATATTGGTAAAAAAATCCAAAAAAATAGAAGATAGCTTAAATTAAATTTGCTAAAATTTAGTTCATAAAACTTAAAATTTTAAGAAAATCCAAAAAAATCAAAGATAGTTTCAATTAAATTTGCCAAAATTTCGTTCATAAAAATTAAAATTTGTAAAAAAATCCAAAAAAATCGAAGATAGTTTCAATTAAATTTGCCAAAATTTCGTTCATAAAAATTAAAATTTGTAAAAAAATTCAAAAAAATCGAAGATAGTTACAATTAAGTTTGCTAAAATTTCATTCATAAAAATTAAAATTTGTAAAAAATCCAAAAAAATCGAAGATAGTTTCAATTAAATTTGCTAAAATTTCGTTCATAAAAATAAAAATTTTAAAAAAATCCAAAAAAGCGAAGATAGTTTCAATTAAATTTGCTAAAATTTCGTTCATAAAAATAAAAATTTTAAAAAAATCCAAAAAATCGAAGATAGTTTCAATTAAATTTGATAAAATTTCGTTCATAAAAATTAAAATTTGTAAAAAAATCCAAAAAAATCGAAGATAGCTTAAATTAAATTTGCTAAAATTTAGTTCATAAAACTTAAAAATTTAAAGAAAATCCAAAAAAATCGAAGATAGTTTCAATTAAGTTTGCTAAAATTTCATTCATAAAAATTAAAATTTGTATAAAAATCCAAAAAAATCGAAGATAGTTTCAATTATATTTGCTAAAATGTCGTACATAAATATTAATATTGGTAAAAAAATCCAAAAAAATAGAAGATAGCTTAAATTAAATTTGCTAAAATTTAGTTCATAAAACTTAAAATTTTAAGAAAATCCAAAAAAATCAAAGATAGTTTCAATTAAATTTGCTAAAATTTCGTTCATAAAAATAAAAATTTTTAAAAATCCAAAAAATTCGAAGATAGTTTCAATTAAGTTTGCTAAAATTTCATTCATAAAAATTAAAATTTGTATAAAAATCCAAAAAAATCGAAGATAGTTTCAATTATATTTGCTAAAATGTCGTACATAAATATTAATATTGGTAAAAAAATCCAAAAAAATAGAAGATAGCTTAAATTAAATTTGCTAAAATTTAGTTCATAAAACTTAAAATTTTAAGAAAATCCAAAAAAATCAAAGATAGTTTCAATTAAATTTGCTAAAATTTCGTTCATAAAAATAAAAATTTTTAAAAATCCAAAAAATTCGAAGATAGTTTCAATTAAATTTGCTAAAATTTCGTTCATAAAAATAAAAATTTGTAAAAAAATCCAAAAAAATCGTATATAGTTTCAATTAAATTTGCTAAAATGTCGTCCATAAAAATTAATATTTGTAAAAAAATCCAAAAAAATAGAAGATATCTTAAATTAAATTTGCTAAAATTTAGTTCATAAAAATTAAAAATTTTAAGAAAATCCAAAAAAATCAAAGCTAGTTTCAATTAAATTTGCTAAAATTTCGTTCATAAAAATAAAAATTTTAAAAAAATCCAAAAAAATCGAAGATAGTTTCAATTAAATTTGCTAAAATTTCGTTCATAAAAATAAAAATTTGTAAAAAAATCCAAAAAAATCGTATATAGTTTCAATTAAATTTGCTAAAATTTCGTTCATAAAAATTAAAATTTGTAAAAAAATCCCAAAAAATCGAAGATAGTTTCAATTAAATTTGCTAAAATTTCGTTCATAAAAATAAAAATTTTAAAAAAATCCAAAAAATCGAAGATAGTTTCAATTAAATTTGATAAAATTTCGTTCATAAAAATTAAAATTTGTAAAAAAATCCAAAAAAATCGAAGATAGCTTAAATTAAATTTGCTAAAATTTAGTTCATAAAACTTAAAAATTTAAAGAAAATCCAAAAAAATCGAAGATAGTTTCAATTAAGTTTGCTAAAATTTCATTCATAAAAATTAAAATTTGTATAAAAATCCAAAAAAATCGAAGATAGTTACAATTAAGTTTGCTAAAATTTCATTCATAAAAATTAAAATTTGTAAAAAATCCAAAAAAATCGAAGATAGTTTCAATTAAATTTGCTAAAATTTCGTTCATAAAAATAAAAATTTTAAAAAAATCCAAAAAAGCGAAGATAGTTTCAATTAAATTTGCTAAAATTTCGTTCATAAAAATAAAAATTTTAAAAAAATCCAAAAAATCGAAGATAGTTTCAATTAAATTTGATAAAATTTCGTTCATAAAAATTAAAATTTGTAAAAAAATCCAAAAAAATCGAAGATAGCTTAAATTAAATTTGCTAAAATTTAGTTCATAAAACTTAAAAATTTAAAGAAAATCCAAAAAAATCGAAGATAGTCTCAATTAAGTTTGCTAAAATTTCATTCATAAAAATTAAAATTTGTATAAAAATCCAAAAAAATCGAAGATAGTTTCAATTATATTTGCTAAAATGTCGTACATAAAAATTAATATTGGTAAAAAAATCCAAAAAAATAGAAGATAGCTTAAATTAAATTTGCTAAAATTTAGTTCATAAAACTTAAAATTTTAAGAAAATCCAAAAAAATCAAAGATAGTTTCAATTAAATTTGCTAAAATTTCGTTCATAAAAATAAAAATTTTAAAAAAATCCAAAAAAATCGAAGATAGTTTCAAATAAATTTGCTAAAATTTCGTTCATAAAAATTAAAATTTGTATAAAAATCCAAAAAAATCGAAGATAGTTTCAATTATATTTGCTAAAATGTCGTACATAAAAATTGATATTTGTAAAAAAATCCAAAATAATAGAAGATTGCTTAAATTAAATTTGCTAAAATTTAGTTCATAAAACTTAAACTTTTAAGAAAATCCAAAAAAATCAAAGATAGTTTCAATTAAATTTGCTAAAATTTCGTTCATAAAAATAAAAATTTTAAAAAAATCCAAAAAAATCGAAGATAGTTTCAATTAAATTTGCTAAAATTTCGTTCATAAAAATAAAAATTTTAAAAAAATCCAAAAAAGCGAAGATAGTTTCAATTAAATTTGCTAAAATTTCGTTCATAAAAATAAAAATTTTAAAAAAATCCAAAAAATCGAAGATAGTTTCAATTAAATTTGATAAAATTTCGTTCATAAAAATTAAAATTTGTAAAAAAATCCAAAAAAATCGAAGATAGCTTAAATTAAATTTGCTAAAATTTAGTTCATAAAACTTAAAAATTTAAAGAAAATCCAAAAAAATCGAAGATAGTTTCAATTAAGTTTGCTAAAATTTCATTCATAAAAATTAAAATTTGTATAAAAATCCAAAAAAATCGAAGATAGTTTCAATTATATTTGCTAAAATGTCGTACATAAATATTAATATTGGTAAAAAAATCCAAAAAAATAGAAGATAGCTTAAATTAAATTTGCTAAAATTTAGTTCATAAAACTTAAAATTTTAAGAAAATCCAAAAAAATCAAAGATAGTTTCAATTAAATTTGCTAAAATTTCGTTCATAAAAATAAAAATTTTAAAAAAATCCAAAAAAATCGAAGATAGTTTCAAATAAATTTGCTAAAATTTCGTTCATAAAAATTAAAATTTGTATAAAAATCCAAAAAAATCGAAGATAGTTTCAATTATATTTGCTAAAATGTCGTACATAAAAATTAATATTTGTAAAAAAATCCAAAATAATAGAAGATTGCTTAAATTAAATTTGCTAAAATTTAGTTCATAAAACTTAAAATTTTAAGAAAATCCAAAAAAATCAAAGATAGTTTCAATTAAATTTGATAAAATTTCGTTCATAAAAATTAAAATTTGTAAAAAAATCCAAAAAAATCGAAGATAGCTTAAATTAAATTTGCTAAAATTTAGTTCATAAAACTTAAAAATTTAAAGAAAATCCAAAAAAATCGAAGATAGTTTCAATTAAGTTTGCTAAAATTTCATTCATAAAAATTAAAATTTGTATAAAAATCCAAAAAAATCGAAGATAGTTTCAATTATATTTGCTAAAATGTCGTACATAAATATTAATATTGGTAAAAAAATCCAAAAAAATAGAAGATAGCTTAAATTAAATTTGCTAAAATTTCGTTCATAAAAATAAAAATTTTAAAAAAATCCAAAAAAATCGAAGATAGTTTCAATTAAATTTGCTAAAATTTCGTTCATAAAAATTAAAATTTGTAAAAAAATCCAAAAAAATCGTATATAGTTTCAATTAAATTTGCTAAAATTTCGTTCATAAAAATTAAAATTTGTAAAAAAATCCCAAAAAATCGAAGATAGTTTCAATTAAATTTGCTAAAATTTCGTTCATAAAAATAAAAATTTTAAAAAAATCCAAAAAATCGAAGATAGTTTCAATTAAATTTGATAAAATTTCGTTCATAAAAATTAAAATTTGTAAAAAAATCCAAAAAAATCGAAGATAGCTTAAATTAAATTTGCTAAAATTTAGTTCATAAAACTTAAAAATTTAAAGAAAATCCAAAAAAATCGAGGATAGTTTCAATTAAGTTTGCTAAAATTTCATTCATAAAAATTAAAATTTGTATAAAAATCCAAAAAAATCGAAGATAGTTACAATTAAGTTTGCTAAAATTTCATTCATAAAAATTAAAATTTGTAAAAAATCCAAAAAAATCGAAGATAGTTTCAATTAAATTTGCTAAAATTTCGTTCATAAAAATAAAAATTTTAAAAAAATCCAAAAAAGCGAAGATAGTTTCAATTAAATTTGCTAAAATTTCGTTCATAAAAATAAAAATTTTAAAAAAATCGAAGATAGTTTCAATTAAATTTGATAAAATTTCGTTCATAAAAATTAAAATTTGTAAAAAAATCCAAAAAAATCGAAGATAGCTTAAATTAAATTTGCTAAAATTTAGTTCATAAAACTTAAAAATTTAAAGAAAATCCAAAAAAATCGAAGATAGTCTCAATTAAGTTTGCTAAAATTTCATTCATAAAAATTAAAATTTGTATAAAAATCCAAAAAAATCGAAGATAGTTTCAATTATATTTGCTAAAATGTCGTACATAAAAATTAATATTGGTAAAAAAATCCAAAAAAATAGAAGATAGCTTAAATTAAATTTGCTAAAATTTAGTTCATAAAACTTAAAATTTTAAGAAAATCCAAAAAAATCAAAGATAGTTTCAATTAAATTTGCTAAAATTTCGTTCATAAAAATAAAAATTTTAAAAAAATCCAAAAAAATCGAAGATAGTTTCAAATAAATTTGCTAAAATTTCGTTCATAAAAATTAAAATTTGTATAAAAATCCAAAAAAATCGAAGATAGTTTCAATTATATTTGCTAAAATGTCGTACATAAAAATTGATATTTGTAAAAAAATCCAAAATAATAGAAGATTGCTTAAATTAAATTTGCTAAAATTTAGTTCATAAAACTTAAACTTTTAAGAAAATCCAAAAAAATCAAAGATAGTTTCAATTAAATTTGCTAAAATTTCGTTCATAAAAATAAAAATTTTAAAAAAATCCAAAAAAATCGAAGATAGTTTCAATTAAATTTGCTAAAATTTCGTTCATAAAAATAAAAATTTTAAAAAAATCCAAAAAAGCGAAGATAGTTTCAATTAAATTTGCTAAAATTTCGTTCATAAAAATAAAAATTTTAAAAAAATCCAAAAAATCGAAGATAGTTTCAATTAAATTTGATAAAATTTCGTTCATAAAAATTAAAATTTGTAAAAAAATCCAAAAAAATCGAAGATAGCTTAAATTAAATTTGCTAAAATTTAGTTCATAAAACTTAAAAATTTAAAGAAAATCCAAAAAAATCGAAGATAGTTTCAATTAAGTTTGCTAAAATTTCATTCATAAAAATTAAAATTTGTATAAAAATCCAAAAAAATCGAAGATAGTTTCAATTATATTTGCTAAAATGTCGTACATAAATATTAATATTGGTAAAAAAATCCAAAAAAATAGAAGATAGCTTAAATTAAATTTGCTAAAATTTAGTTCATAAAACTTAAAATTTTAAGAAAATCCAAAAAAATCAAAGATAGTTTCAATTAAATTTGCTAAAATTTCGTTCATAAAAATAAAAATTTTAAAAAAATCCAAAAAAATCGAAGATAGTTTCAAATAAATTTGCTAAAATTTCGTTCATAAAAATTAAAATTTGTATAAAAATCCAAAAAAATCGAAGATAGTTTCAATTATATTTGCTAAAATGTCGTACATAAAAATTAATATTTGTAAAAAAATCCAAAATAATAGAAGATTGCTTAAATTAAATTTGCTAAAATTTAGTTCATAAAACTTAAAATTTTAAGAAAATCCAAAAAAATCAAAGATAGTTTCAATTAAATTTGATAAAATTTCGTTCATAAAAATTAAAATTTGTAAAAAAATCCAAAAAAATCGAAGATAGCTTAAATTAAATTTGCTAAAATTTAGTTCATAAAACTTAAAAATTTAAAGAAAATCCAAAAAAATCGAAGATAGTTTCAATTAAGTTTGCTAAAATTTCATTCATAAAAATTAAAATTTGTATAAAAATCCAAAAAAATCGAAGATAGTTTCAATTATATTTGCTAAAATGTCGTACATAAATATTAATATTGGTAAAAAAATCCAAAAAAATAGAAGATAGCTTAAATTAAATTTGCTAAAATTTCGTTCATAAAAATAAAAATTTTAAAAAAATCCAAAAAAATCGAAGATAGTTTCAATTAAATTTGCAAAAATTTCGTTCATAAAAATTAAAATTTGTAAAAAAATAAAAAAAAATCGACGATAGCTTAAATTAAATTTGCTAAAATTTAGTTCATAAAACTTAAAATTTTAAGAAAATCCAAAAAAATCAAAGATAGTTTCAATTAAATTTGTTAAAATTTCGTTCATAAAAATAAAAATTTGTAAAAAAATAAAAAAAAATCGAAGATAGTTTCAATTAAATTTGCTAAAATTTCGTTCATAAAAATTAAAATTTGTAAAAAAATCCAAAAAAATCGAAGATAGTTTCAATTAAATTTGCCAAAATTTCGTTCATAAAAATTAAAATTTGTAAAAAAATTCAAAAAAATCGAAGATAGTTACAATTAAGTTTGCTAAAATTTCATTCATAAAAATTAAAATTTGTAAAAAATCCAAAAAAATCGAAGATAGTTTCAATTAAATTTGCTAAAATTTCGTTCATAAAAATAAAAATTTTAAAAAAATCCAAAAAATCGAAGATAGTTTCAATTAAATTTGCTAAAATTTCGTTCATAAAAATTAAAATTTGTATAAAAATCCAAAAAAATCGAAGATAGTTTCAATTATATTTGCTAAAATTTCGTTCATAAAAATTAAAATTTGTAAAAAATCCAAAATAATCGAAGATAGTTTCAATTAAATTTGTTAAAATTTCGTTCATAAAAATAAAAATTTGTAAAAAAATCCAAAAAAATCGAAGATAGTTTCAATTAAATTTGCTAAAATTTCGTTCATAAAAATTAAAATTTGTAAAAAAATCCCAAAAAATCAAAGATAGTTTCAATTAAATTTGCTAAAATTTCGTTCATAAAAATTAAAATTTGTAAAAAAATCCTAAAAAATGACAATAGTTTCAATTAATTTTGCAAAAATTTCATTCATAAAATTAAAATTTTTAAAAAATCCAAAAAAATCGAAGATAGTTTCAATTAAATTTGCTAAAATTTCGTTCATAAAAATAAAATTGGTAAAAAAATCCAAAAAAATCGAAAATAGTTTCAATTAAATTTGCTAAAATTTCGTTCATAAAAATTAAAATTTGTCAGAAAATCCAAAAAAATCGAAGATAGCTTAAATTAAATTTGCTAAAATTTAGTTCATATAACTTAAAACTTTTAAGAAAATCCAAAAAATCGAAGATAGTTTGAATTAAATTTGCTAAAATTTCGTTCAAAAAAATTAAAATTTGTTAAAAGGCCAAAAAAATCGAAGATAGTTTCAATTAAATTTGCTAAAATTTTGTTCATAAAAATTAAAATTTTAAAAAAATCAAAAAAAATCGAAGATAGTTTCAATTATATTTGCTAAAATTTAGTTCATAAAACATAAAATTCGTATCGCAATCCAAAAAAAACGAAGATAGTTTCAATTATATTTGCTAAAATTTAATTCATAATACTTAAAATTTGTAAGAAAATAAAAAAAAATCGAAGATAGTTTCAATTAAATTTGCTAAAATTTCGTTCATAAAATTAAAATTTTTAAAAAAATCCAAAAAAATCAAAGATAGTTTCAATTAAATTTGCTAATACTTCGTTCATAAAAATTAAAATTTGAAGAAAATCCAAAAAAATCGAAGATAGCTTAAATTAAATTTGCTAAAATTTACTTCATAAAACTTAAAAATTTTAAGATAATCCAAAAAAATCGAAGATAGTTTCAAATAAATTTGCAAAAATTTTGTTCATAAAAATTAGAATTTTAATA
Organism: Andrena marginata; assembly: GCA_963932335.1. NCBI lineage: Eukaryota > Metazoa > Arthropoda > Insecta > Hymenoptera > Andrenidae > Andrena > Andrena marginata. The sequence goes on from CAWVQI010000100.1 coordinate 69,525, forward strand.
AAATCCAAAAAAATCGAAGATCGTTTCAATTTAATTTGCTAAAATTTCGTTCATAAAAATTAAAATTTGCAAAAAAATCCAAAAAAATCGAAGATAGTTTCAATTAAATTTGCTAAAATTTAGTTCAAAAAACTTAAAATTTGTAAGAAAATCTAAAAAAATCTTAGATAGATTATATCAAATTTGCTAAAATTTATTTCAAAAACATAAAATTTGTCAGAAAATCCAAAAAAATCGAAGATAGTTTCAAATAAATTTGCTAAAATTTCGTTCATAAAACTTAAAATTTGTAAGAAAATCCAAAAAGATCGAAGATAGTTTCAATTTAATTTGCTAAAATTTCGTTCATAAAAATTAAAATTTGTAGGAAAATCCAAAAAAATCGAAGATTGCTTAAATTAAATTTGCTAAAATTTAGTTCATAAAACTTAAAAAATTTAAGAAAATCCTAAAAAATCGACAATAGTTTCAATTAAATTTGCTAAAATTTCGTTCATAAAAATTAAAATTTGTAAAAAAATCCAAAAAAATAGAAGATAGTTTCATTTAAATTTGCTAAAATTTCGTTCATAAAAATTAAAATTTGTAAAAAAATCCTAAAAAATGACAATAGTTTCAATTAATTTGGCAAAAATTTCATTCATAAAATTAAAATTTTTAAAAAATCCAAAAAAATCGAAGATAGTTTCAATTAAATTTGCTAAAATTTCGTTCATAAAAATAAAATTTGTAAAAAAATCCAAAAAAATCGAAAATAGTTTCAATTAAATTTGCTAAAATTTCGTTCATAAAAATTAAAATTTGTCAGAAAATCCAAAAAAATCGAAGGTAGCTTAAATTAAATTTGCTAAAATTTAGTTCATATAACTTAAAACTTTTAAGAAAATCCAAAAAATCGAAGATAGTTTGAATTAAATTTGCTAAAATTTCGTTCAAAAAAATTAAAATTTGTTAAAAGGCCAAAAAAATCGAAGATAGTTTCAATTAAATTTGCTAAAATTTTGTTCATAAAAATTAAAATTTTAAAAAAATCAAAAAAAATCGAAGATAGTTTCAATTATATTTGCTAAAATTTAGTTCATAAAACATAAAATTCGTATCGCAATCCAAAAAAAACGAAGATAGTTTCAATTATATTTGCTAAAATTTAATTCATAATACTTAAAATTTGTAAGAAAATAAAAAAAAATCGAAGATAGTTTCAATTAAATTTGCTAAAATTTCGTTCATAAAAATAAAATGTGTAAAAAAAATTCAAAAAATTCATAGATAGTTTCAATTAAATTTGCTAAAATTTCTTTCATAAAAATTAAAATTTGAAAAAAAAAAAAAAAAATCGAAGATAGTTTCAATTAAATTTGCTAAAATTTCGTTCATAAAAATTAAAATTTGTACGAAAATACGAAAAAATCGAAGATAGCTTAAAATAAATTTGCTAAAATTTAGTTCATAAAACTTAAAAATTTTAAGATAATCCAAAAAAATCGAAGATAGTTTCAAATAAATTTGCAAAAATTTTGTTCATAAAAATTAGAATTTTAATAAAATCCAAAAAAATCGAAGATCGTTTCAATTTAATTTGCTAAAATTTCGTTCATAAAAATTAAAATTTGCAAAAAAATCCAAAAAAATCGAAGATAGTTTCAATTAAATTTGCTAAAATTTAGTTCAAAAAACTTAAAATTTGTAAGAAAATCTAAAAAAATCTTAGATAGATTATATCAAATTTGCTAAAATTTATTTCAAAAGCATAAAATTTGTCAGAAAATCCAAAAAAATCGAAGATAGTTTCAAATAAATTTGCTAAAATTTCGTTCATAAAACTTAAAATTTGTAAGAAAATCCAAAAAGATCGAAGATAGTTTCAATTTAATTTGCTAAAATTTCGTTCATAAAAATTAAAATTTGTAGGAAAATCCAAAAAAATCGAAGATTGCTTAAATTAAATTTGCTAAAATTTAGTTCATAAAACTTAAAAAATTTAAGAAAATCCTAAAAAATCGACAATAGTTTCAATTAAATTTGCTAAAATTTCGTTCATAAAAATTAAAATTTGTAAAAAAATCCAAAAAAATAGAAGATAGTTTCATTTAAATTTGCTAAAATTTCGTTCATAAAAATTAAAATTTGTAAAAAAATCCTAAAAAATGACAATAGTTTCAATTAATTTTGCAAAAATTTCATTCATAAAATTAAAATTTTTAAAAAAATCCAAAAAAATCGAAGATAGTTTCAATTAAATTTGCTAAAATTTCGTTCATAAAAATAAAATTTGTAAAAAAATCCAAAAAAATCGAAAATAGTTTCAATTAAATTTGCTAAAATTTCGTTCATAAAAATTAAAATTTGTCAGAAAATCCAAAAAAATCGAAGATAGTTTCAATTATATTTGCTAAAATGTCGTACATAAATATTAATATTGGTAAAAAAATCCAAAAAAATAGAAGATAGCTTAAATTAAATTTGCTAAAATTTCGTTCATAAAAATAAAAATTTTAAAAAAATCCAAAAAAATCGAAGATAGTTTCAATTAAATTTGCTAAAATTTCGTTCATAAAAATTAAAATTTGTAAAAAAATAAAAAAAAATCGACGATAGCTTAAATTAAATTTGCTAAAATTTAGTTCATAAAACTTAAAATTTTAAGAAAATCCAAAAAAATCGAAGATAGTTTCAAATAAATTTGCAAAAATTTTGTTCATAAAAATTAGAATTTTAATAAAATCCAAAAAAATCGAAGATCGTTTCAATTTAATTTGCTAAAATTTCGTTCATAAAAATTAAAATTTGCAAAAAAATCCAAAAAAATCGAAGATAGTTTCAATTAAATTTGCTAAAATTTAGTTCAAAAAACTTAAAATTTGTAAGAAAATCTAAAAAAATCTTAGATAGATTATATCAAATTTGCTAAAATTTATTTCAAAAGCATAAAATTTGTCAGAAAATCCAAAAAAATCGAAGATAGTTTCAAATAAATTTGCTAAAATTTCGTTCATAAAACTTAAAATTTGTAAGAAAATCCAAAAAGATCGAAGATAGTTTCAATTTAATTTGCTAAAATTTCGTTCATAAAAATTAAAATTTGTAGGAAAATCCAAAAAAATCGAAGATTGCTTAAATTAAATTTGCTAAAATTTAGTTCATAAAACTTAAAAAATTTAAGAAAATCCTAAAAAATCGACAATAGTTTCAATTAAATTTGCTAAAATTTCGTTCATAAAAATTAAAATTTGTAAAAAAATCCAAAAAAATAGAAGATAGTTTCATTTAAATTTGCTAAAATTTCGTTCATAAAAATTAAAATTTGTAAAAAAATCCTAAAAAATGACAATAGTTTCAATTAATTTTGCAAAAATTTCATTCATAAAATTAAAATTTTTAAAAAAATCCAAAAAAATCGAAGATAGTTTCAATTAAATTTGCTAAAATTTCGTTCATAAAAATAAAATTTGTAAAAAAATCCAAAAAAATCGAAAATAGTTTCAATTAAATTTGCTAAAATTTCGTTCATAAAAATTAAAATTTGTCAGAAAATCCAAAAAAATCGAAGATAGTTTCAATTATATTTGCTAAAATGTCGTACATAAATATTAATATTGGTAAAAAAATCCAAAAAAATAGAAGATAGCTTAAATTAAATTTGCTAAAATTTCGTTCATAAAAATAAAAATTTTAAAAAAATCCAAAAAAATCGAAGATAGTTTCAATTAAATTTGCTAAAATTTCGTTCATAAAAATTAAAATTTGTAAAAAAATAAAAAAAAATCGACGATAGCTTAAATTAAATTTGCTAAAATTTAGTTCATAAAACTTAAAATTTTAAGAAAATCCAAAAAAATCAAAGATAGTTTCAATTAAATTTGTTAAAATTTCGTTCATAAAAATAAAAATTTGTAAAAAAATAAAAAAAAATCGAAGATAGTTTCAATTAAATTTGCTAAAATTTCGTTCATAAAAATTAAAATTTGTAAAAAAATCCAAAAAAATCGAAGATAGTTTCAATTAAATTTGCCAAAATTTCGTTCATAAAAATTAAAATTTGTAAAAAAATTCAAAAAAATCGAAGATAGTTACAATTAAGTTTGCTAAAATTTCATTCATAAAAATTAAAATTTGTAAAAAATCCAAAAAAATCGAAGATAGTTTCAATTAAATTTGCTAAAATTTCGTTCATAAAAATAAAAATTTTAAAAAAATCCAAAAAATCGAAGATAGTTTCAATTAAATTTGCTAAAATTTCGTTCATAAAAATTAAAATTTGTATAAAAATCCAAAAAAATCGAAGATAGTTTGAATTAAATTTGCTAAAATTTCGTTCAAAAAAATTAAAATTTGTTAAAAGGCCAAAAAAATCGAAGATAGTTTCAATTAAATTTGCTAAAATTTTGTTCATAAAAATTAAAATTTTAAAAAAATAAAAAAAAATCGAAGATAGTTTCAATTATATTTGCTAAAATTTAGTTCATAAAACATAAAATTCGTATCGCAATCCAAAAAAAACGAAGATAGTTTCAATTATATTTGCTAAAATTTAATTCATAATACTTAAAATTTGTAAGAAAATAAAAAAAAATCGAAGATAGTTTCAATTAAATTTGCTAAAATTTCGTTCATAAAAATAAAATGTGTAAAAAAAATTCAAAAAATTCGAAGATAGTTTCAATTAAATTTGCTAAAATTTCTTTCATAAAAATTAAAATTTGAAAAAAAAAAAAAAAAAATCGAAGATAGTTTCAATTAAATTTGCTAAAATTTCGTTCATAAAAATTAAAATTTGTACGAAAATACGAAAAAATCGAAGATAGCTTAAAATAAATTTGCTAAAATTTAGTTCATAAAACTTAAAAATTTTAAGATAATCCAAAAAAATCGAAGATAGTTTCAAATAAATTTGCAAAAATTTTGTTCATAAAAATTAGAATTTTAATAAAATCCAAAAAAATCGAAGATCGTTTCAATTTAATTTGCTAAAATTTCGTTCATAAAAATTAAAATTTGTAAAAAAAATCCTAAAAAATGACAATAGTTTCAATTAATTTTGCAAAAATTTCATTCATAAAATTAAAATTTTTAAAAAAATCCAAAAAAATCGAAGATAGTTTCAATTAAATTTGCTAAAATTTCGTTCAAAAAAATAAAATTTGTAAAAAAATCCAAAAAAATCGAAAATAGTTTCAATTAAATTTGCTAAAATTTCGTTCATAAAAATTAAAATTTGTCAGAAAATCCAAAAAAATCGAAGATAGCTTAAATTAAATTTGCTAAAATTTAGTTCATATAACTTAAAACTTTTAAGAAAATCCAAAAAATCGAAGATAGTTTGAATTAAATTTGCTAAAATTTCGTTCAAAAAAATTAAAATTTGTTAAAAGGCCAAAAAAATCGAAGATAGTTTCAATTAAATTTGCTAAAATTTTGTTCATAAAAATTAAAATTTTAAAAAAAATCAAAAAAAATCGAAGATAGTTTCAATTATATTTGCTAAAATTTAGTTCATAAAACATAAAATTCGTATCGCAATCCAAAAAAAACGAAGATAGTTTCAATTATATTTGCTAAAATTTAATTCATAATACTTAAAATTTGTAAGAAAATAAAAAAAAATCGAAGATAGTTTCAATTAAATTTGCTAAAATTTCGTTCATAAAAATAAAATGTGTAAAAAAAATTCAAAAAATTCGAAGATAGTTTCAATTAAATTTGCTAAAATTTCTTTCATAAAAATTAAAATTTGAAAAAAAAAAAAAAAAATCGAAGATAGTTTCAATTAAATTTGCTAAAATTTCGTTCATAAAAATTAAAATTTGTACGAAAATACGAAAAAATCGAAGATAGCTTAAAATAAATTTGCTAAAATTTAGTTCATAAAACTTAAAAATTTTAAGATAATCCAAAAAAATCGAAGATAGTTTCAAATAAATTTGCAAAAATTTTGTTCATAAAAATTAGAATTTTAATAAAATCCAAAAAAATCGAAGATCGTTTCAATTTAAATTGCTAAAATTTCGTTCATAAAAATTAAAATTTGCAAAAAAATCCAAAAAAAATCGAAGATAGTTTCAATTATATTTGCTAAAATTTAGTTCATAAAACATAAAATTCGTATCACAATCCAAAAAAATCGAAGATAGTTTCAATTATATTTGCTAAAATTTAATTCATAATACTTAAAATTTGTAAGAAATTAAATAAAATCGAAGATAGTTTCAATTAAATTTGCTAAAATTTCGTTCATAAAATTAAAATTTTTAAAAAAATCCAAAAAAATCGAATATAGTTTCAATTAAATTTGCTAATACATCGTTCATAAAAATTAAAATTTGTAAGAAAATCCAAAAAAATCGAAGATAGCTTAAATTAAATTTGCTAAAATTTACTTCATAAAACTTAAAAATTTTAAGATAATCCAAAAAAATCGAAGATAGTTTCAAATAAATTTGCAAAAATTTTGTTCATAAAAATTAGAATTTTAATAAAATCCAAAAAAATCGAAGATCGTTTCAATTTAATTTGCTAAAATTTCGTTCATAATAATTAAAATTTGCAAAAAAATCCAAAAAAATCGAAGATAGTTTCAATTAAATTTGCTAAAATTTAGTTCAAACAACTTAAAATTTGTAAGAAAATCTAAAAAAATCTTAGATAGTTTATATCAAATTTGCTAAAATTTATTTCAAAAACATAAAATTTGTCAGAAAATCCAAAAAAATCGAAGATAGTTTCAATTAAATTTGCTAAAATTTCGTTCATAAAACTTAAAATTTGTAAGAAAATCCAAAAAGATCGAAGATAGTTTCAATTTAATTTGCTAAAATTTCGTTCATAAAAATTAAAATTTGTAGGAAAATCCAAAAAAATCGAAGATTGCTTAAATTAAATTTGCTAAAATTTAGTTCATAAAACTTAAAAATTTTTAGAAAATCCTAAAAAATCGACAATAGTTTCAATTAAATTTGCTAAAATTTCGTTCATAAAAATTAAAATTTGTAAAAAAATCCAAAAAAATAGAAGATAGTTTCATTTAAATTTGCTAAAATTTCGTTCATAAAATTAAAATTTGTAAAAAAATCCTAAAAAATGACAATAGTTTCAATTAATTTTGCAAAAATTTCATTCATAAAATTAAAATTTTTAAAAAAATCCAAAAAAATCGAAGATAGTTTCAATTAAATTTGCTAAAATTTCGTTCATAAAAATAAAATTTGTAAAAAAATCCAAAAAAATCGAAAATAGTTTCAATTAAATTTGCTAAAATTTCGTTCATAAAAATTAAAGTTTGTAAGAAAATCCAAAAAAATCGAAGATAGCTTAAATTAAATTTGCTAAAATTTAGTTCATAAAAATTAAAATTTGTCAGAAAATCCAAAAAAATCGAAGATAGCTTAAATTAAATTTGCTAAAATTAATTCATATAACTTAAAACTTTTAAGAAAATCCAAAAAATCGAAGATAGTTTGAATTAAATTTGCTAAAATTTCGTTCAAAAAAATTAAAATTGGTTAAAAGGCCAAAAAAATCGAAGATAGTTTCAATTAAATTTGCTAAAATTTCGTTCATAAAAATTAAAATTTGTAAAAAAATCCTAAAAAATCGACAATAGTTTCAATTAATTTTGCAAAAATTTCATTCATAAAATTAAAATTCTTAAAAAATACAAAAAAATCGAAGATAGTTTCAATTAAATTTGCTAAAATTTCGTTCATAAAAATAAAATTTGTAAAAAAAATCCAAAAAAATCGAAAATAGTTTCAATTAAATTTGCTAAAATTTCGTTCATAAAAATTAAAATTTGTAAGAAAATCCAAAAAAATCGAAGATAGCTTAAATTAAATTTGCTAAAATTTACTTCATAAAACTTAAAAATTTTAAGATAATCCAAAAAAATCGAAGATAGTTTCAAATAAATTTGCAAAAATTTTGTTCATAAAAATTAGAATTTTAATAAAATCCAAAAAAATCGAAGATCGTTTCAATTTAATTTGCTAAAATTTCGTTCATAATAATTAAAATTTGCAAAAAAATCCAAAAAAATCGAAGATAGTTTCAATTAAATTTGCTAAAATTTAGTTCAAAAAACTTAAAATTTGTAAGAAAATCTAAAAAAATCTTAGATAGTTTATATCAAATTTGCTAAAATTTATTTCAAAAACATAAAATTTGTCAGAAAATCCAAAAAAATCGAAGATAATTTCAATTCAATTTGCTAAAATTTCGTTCATAAAATTAAAATTTGTAAAAAAATCCAAAAAAATCGAAGATAGTTTCAATTAAATTTGCTAAAATTTCGTTCCTAAAAATAAAAATATGTAAAAAATCCAAAAAAATCGAAGATAATTTCAATTCAATTTGCTAAAACTTTGTTCATAAAAATTGAAATTTCAAAAAAATCCAAAAAAATCGAAGGTAGTTTCAATTAAATTTGCTAAAATTTCGTTCATAAAAATTAAAGTTTGTAAGAAAATCCAAAAAAATCGAAGATAGTTTCAATTATATTTGCTAAAATTTAGTTCATAAAACATAAAATTCGTATCGGAATCCAAAAAAAACGAAGATAGTTTCAATTATATTTGCTAAAATTTAATTCATAATACTTAAAATTTGTAAGAAAATAAAAAAAAATCGAAGATAGTTTCAATTAAATTTGCTAAAATTTCGTTCATAAAAATAAAATGTGTAAAAAAAATTCAAAAAATTCGAAGATAGTTTCAATTAAATTTGCTAAAATTTCTTTCATAAAAATTAAAATTTGAAAAAAAATAAAAAAAAATCGAAGATAGTTTCAATTAAATTTGCTAAAATTTCGTTCATAAAAATTAAAATTTTAAAAAAATCCAAAAAAATCGAAGATAGTTTCAATTAAATTTGCTAATACTTCGTTCATAAAAATTAAAATTTGTAAGGAAATCCAAAAAAATCGAAGATAGCTTAAATTAAATTTGCTAAAATTTACTTCATAAAACTTAAAAATTTTAAGATAATCCAAAAAAATCGAAGATAGTTTCAAATAAATTTGCAAAAATTTTGTTCATAAAAATTAGAATTTTAATAAAATCCAAAAAAATCGAAGATCGTTTCAATTTAATTTGCTAAAATTTCGTTCATAAAAATTAAAATTTGCAAAAAAATCCAAAAAAATCGAAGATAGTTTCAATTAAATTTGCTAAAATTTAGTTCAAAAAACTTAAAATTTGTAAAAAAATCTAAAAAAATCTTAGATAGATTATATCAAATTTGCTAAAATTTATTTCAAAAACATAAAATTTGTCAGAAAATCCAAAAAAATCGAAGATAGTTTCAATTAAATTTGCTAAAATTTCGTTCATAAAACTTAAAATTTGTAAGAAAATCCAAAAAGATCGAAGATAGTTTCAATTTAATTTGCTAAAATTTCGTTCATAAAAATTAAAATTTGTAGGAAAATCCAAAAAAATCGAAGATTGCTTAAATTAAATTTGCTAAAATTTAGTTCATAAAACTTAAAAATTTTAAGAAAATCCTAAAAAATCGACAATAGTTTCAATTAAATTTGCTAAAATTTCGTTCATAAAAATTAAAATTTGTAAAAAAATCCAAAAAAATAGAAGATAGTTTCATTTAAATTTGCTAAAATTTCGTTCATAAAAATTAAAATTTGTAAAAAAATCCTAAAAAATCGACAATAGTTTCAATTAATTTTGCAAAAATTTCATTCATAAAATTAAAATTTTTAAAAAAATACAAAAAAATCGAAGATAGTTTCAATTAAATTTGCTAAAATTTCGTTCATAAAAATAAAATTTGTAAAAAAATCCAAAAAAATCGAAAATAGTTTCAATTAAATTTGCTAAAATTTCGTTCATAAAAATAAAAGTTTGTAAGAAAATCCAAAAAAATCGAAGATAGCTTAAATTAAATTTGCTAAAATTTAGTTCATAAAAATTAAAATTTGTCAGAAAATCCAAAAAAATCGAAGATAGCTTAAATTAAATTTGCTAAAATTTAGTTCATATAACTTAAAACTTTTAAGAAAATCCAAAAAATCGAAGATAGTTTGAATTAAATTTGCTAAAATTTCGTTCAAAAAAATTAAAATTTGTTAAAAGGCCAAAAAAAATCGAAGATAGTTTCAATTAAATTTGCTAAAATTTTGTTCATAAAAATTAAAATTTTAAAAAAATAAAAAAAAATCGAAGATAGTTTCAATTATATTTGCTAAAATTTCGTTCATAAAAATTAAAATTTGCAAAAAAATCCAAAAAAAATCGAAGATAGTTTCAATTATATTTGCTAAAATTTAGTTCATAAAACATAAAATTCGTATCGCAATCCAAAAAAATTGAAGATAGTTTCAATTATATTTGCTAAAATTTAATTCATAATACTTAAAATTTGTAAGAAATTTAAAAAAATCGAAGATAGTTTCAATTAAATTTGCTAAAATTTCGTTCATAAAATTAAAATTTTTAAAAAAATCCAAAAAAATCGAAGATAGTTTCAATTAAATTTGCTAATACTTCGTTCATAAAAATTAAAATTTGTAAGAAAATCCAAAAAAATCGAAGATAGCTTAAATTAAATTTGCTAAAATTTACTTCATAAAACTTAAAAATTTTAAGATAATCCAAAAAAATCGAAGATAGTTTGAAATAAATTTGCAAAAATTTTGTTCATAAAAATTAGAATTTTAATAAAATCCAAAAAAATCGAAGATCGTTTCAATTTAATTTGCTAAAATTTCGTTCATAAAAATTAAAATTTGCAAAAAAATCCAAAAAAATCGAAGATAGTTTCAATTAAATTTGCTAAAATTTAGTTCAAAAAACTTAAAATTTGTAAGAAAATCTAAAAAAATCTTAGATAGATTATATCAAATTTGCTAAAATTTATTTCAAAAACATAAAATTTGTCAGAAAATCCAAAAAAATCGAAGATAGTTTCAATTAAATTTGCTAAAATGTCGTCGATAAAAATTAAAATTTGTAAAAAAATCCTAAAAAATCGACAATAGTTTCAATTAATTTTGCAAAAATTTCATTCATAAAATTAAAATTTTTAAAAAAATACAAAAAAATCGAAGATAGTTTCAATTAAATTTGCTAAAATTTCGTTCATAAAAATAAAATTTGTAAAAAAATCCAAAAAAATCGAAAATAGTTTCAATTAAATTTGCTAAAATTTCGTTCATAAAAATAAAAGTTTGTAAGAAAATCCAAAAAAATCGAAGATAGCTTAAATTAAATTTGCTAAAATTTAGTTCATAAAAATTAAAATTTGTCAGAAAATCCAAAAAAATCGAAGATAGCTTAAATTAAATTTGCTAAAATTTAGTTCATATAACTTAAAACTTTTAAGAAAATCCAAAAAATCGAAGATAGTTTGAATTAAATTTGCTAAAATTTCGTTCAAAAAAATTAAAATTTGTTAAAAGGCCAAAAAAATCGAAGATAGTTTCAATTAAATTTGCTAAAATTTTGTTCATAAAAATTAAAATTTTAAAAAAATAAAAAAAAATCGAAGATAGTTTCAATTATATTTGCTAAAATTTAGTTCATAAAACATAAAATTCGTATCGGAATCCAAAAAAACGAAGATAGTTTCAATTATATTTGCTAAAATTTAATTCATAATACTTAAAATTTGTAAGAAAATAAAAAAAAATCGAAGATAGTTTCAATTAAATTTGCTAAAATTTCGTTCATAAAAATAAAATGTGTAAAAAAAATTCAAAAAATTCGAAGATAGTTTCAATTAAATTTGCTAAAATTTCTTTCATAAAAATTAAAATTTGAAAAAAAATAAAAAAAATCGAAGATAGTTTCAATTAAATTTGCTAAAATTTCGTTCATAAAAATTAAAATTTTAAAAAAATCCAAAAAAATCGAAGATAGTTTCAATTAAATTTGCTAAAATTTCGTTCATAAAAATTAAAATTTGTAAAAAAATCCAAAATAATCGAAGATAGTTTCAATTAAATTTGTTAAAATTTCGTTCATAAAAATAAAAATTTGTAAAAAAATCCAAAAAAATCGAAGATAGTTTCAATTAAATTTGCTCAAATTTCGTTCATAAAAATTAAAATTTGTAAAAAAATCCCAAAAAATCGAAGATAGTTTCAATTAAATTTGCTAAAATTTCGTTCATAAAAATAAAAATTTTAAAAAAATCCAAAAAATCGAAGATAGTTTCAATTAAATTAGATAAAATTTCGTTCATAAAAATTAAAATTTGTAAAAAAATCCAAAAAAATCGAAGATAGCTTAAATTAAATTTGCTAAAATTTAGTTCATAAAACTTAAAAATTTAAAGAAAATCCAAAAAAATAGAAGATCGTTTCAATTTAATTTGCTAAAATTTCGTTCATAAAAATTAAAATTTGCAAAAAAATCCAAAAAAAATCGAAGATAGTTTCAATTATATTTGCTAAAATTTAGTTCATAAAACATAAAATTCGTATCGCAATCCAAAAAAATTGAAGATAGTTTCAATTATATTTGCTAAAATTTAATTCATAATACTTAAAATTTGTAAGAAATTTAAAAAAATCGAAGATAGTTTCAATTAAATTTGCTAAAATTTCGTTCATAAAATTAAAATTTTTAAAAAAATCCAAAAAAATCGAAGATAGTTTCAATTAAATTTGCTAATACTTCGTTCATAAAAATTAAAATTTGTAAGAAAATCCAAAAAAATCGAAGATAGCTTAAATTAAATTTGCTAAAATTTACTTCATAAAACTTAAAAATTTTAAGATAATCCAAAAAAATCGAAGATAGTTTCAAATAAATTTGCAAAAATTTTGTTCATAAAAATTAGAATTTTAATAAAATCCAAAAAAATCGAAGATCGTTTCAATTTAATTTGCTAAAATTTCGTTCATAAAAATTAAAATTTGCAAAAAAATCCAAAAAAATCGAAGATAGTTTCAATTAAATTTGCTAAAATTTAGTTCAAAAAACTTAAAATTTGTAAGAAAATCTAAAAAAATCTTAGATAGATTATATCAAATTTGCTAAAATTTATTTCAAAAACATAAAATTTGTCAGAAAATCCAAAAAAATCGAAGATAGTTTCAATTAAATTTGCTAAAATGTCGTCGATAAAAATTAATATTTGTAAAAAAATCCAAAAAAATAGAAGATAGCTTAAATTAAATTTGCTAAAATTTAATTAATAAAAATTAAAAATTTTAAGAAAATCCAAAAAAATCAAAGATAGTTTCAATTAAATTTGCTAAAATTTCGTTCATAAAAATAAAAATTTTTAAAAATCCAAAAAATTCGAAGATAGTTTCAATTAAATTTGCTAAAATTTCGTTCATAAAAATAAAAATTTGTAAAAAAATCCAAAAAAATCGTATATAGTTTCAATTAAATTTGCTAAAATGTCGTCCATAAAAATTAATATTTGTAAAAAAATCCAAAAAAATAGAAGATATCTTAAATTAAATTTGCTAAAATTTAGTTCATAAAAATTAAAAATTTTAAGAAAATCCAAAAAAATCAAAGCTAGTTTCAATTAAATTTGCTAAAATTTCGTTCATAAAAATAAAAATTTTAAAAAAATCCAAAAAAATCGAAGATAGTTTCAATTAAATTTGCTAAAATTTCGTTCATAAAAATAAAAATTTGTAAAAAAATCCAAAAAAATCGTATATAGTTTCAATTAAATTTGCTAAAATTTCGTTCATAAAAATTAAAATTTGTAAAAAAATCCCAAAAAATCGAAGATAGTTTCAATTAAATTTGTTAAAATTTCGTTCATAAAAATAAAAATTTGTAAAAAAATCCAAAAAAATCGAAGATAGTTTCAATTAAATTTGCTAAAATTTCGTTCATAAAAATTAAAATTTGAAAAAAAATAAAAAAAAATCGAAGATAGTTTCAAATAAATTTGCTAAAATTTCGTTCATAAAAATTAAAATTTTAAAAAAATCCAAAAAAATCGAAGATAGTTTCAATTAAATTTGCTAAAATTTCGTTCATAAAAATTAAAATTTGTAAAAAAATAAAAAAAAATCGACGATAGCTTAAATTAAATTTGCTAAAATTTAGTTCATAAAACTTAAAATTTTAAGAAAATCCAAAAAAATCAAAGATAGTTTCAATAAAATTTGTTAAAATTTCGTTCATAAAAATAAAAATTTGTAAAAAAATCAAAAAAAATCGAAGATAGTTTCAATTAAATTTGTTAAAATTTCGTTCATAAAAATAAAAATTTGTAAAAAAATAAAAAAAAATCGAAGATAGTTTCAATTAAATTTGCTAAAATTTCGTTCATAAAAATTAAAATTTGTAAAAAAATCCAAAAAAATCGAAGATAGTTTCAATTAAATTTGCCAAAATTTCGTTCATAAAAATTAAAATTTGTAAAAAAATTCAAAAAAATCGAAGATAGTTACAATTAAGTTTGCTAAAATTTCATTCATAAAAATTAAAATTTGTAAAAAATCCAAAAAAATCGAAGATAGTTTCAATTAAATTTGCTAAAATTTCGTTCATAAAAATAAAAATTTTAAAAAAATCCAAAAAATCGAAGATAGTTTCAATTAAATTTGCTAAAATTTCGTTCATAAAAATTAAAATTTGTATAAAAATCCAAAAAAATCGAAGATAGTTTCAATTATATTTGCTAAAATTTCGTTCATAAAAATTAAAATTTGTAAAAAAATCCAAAATAATCGAAGATAGTTTCAATTAAATTTGTTAAAATTTCGTTCATAAAAATAAAAATTTGTAAAAAAATCCAAAAAAATCGAAGATAGTTTCAATTAAATTTGCTAAAATTTCGTTCATAAAAATTAAAATTTGTAAAAAAATCCCAAAAAATCGAAGATAGTTTCAATTAAATTTGCTAATACTTCGTTCATAAAAATTAAAATTTGTAAGAAAATCCAAAAAAATCGAAGATAGCTTAAATTAAATTTGCTAAAATTTAGTTCATAAAACTTAAAAATTTAAAGAAAATCCAAAAAAATCGAAGATCGTTTCAATTTAATTTGCTAAAATTTCGTTCATAAAAATTAAAATTTGCAAAAAAATCCAAAAAAAATCGAAGATAGTTTCAATTATATTTGCTAAAATTTAGTTCATAAAACATAAAATTCGTATCGCAATCCAAAAAAATTGAAGATAGTTTCAATTATATTTGCTAAAATTTAATTCATAATACTTAAAATTTGTAAGAAATTTAAAAAAATCGTAGATAGTTTCAATTAAATTTGCTAAAATTTCGTTCATAAAATTAAAATTTTTAAAAAAATCCAAAAAAATCGAAGATAGTTTCAATTAAATTTGCTAATACTTCGTTCATAAAAATTAAAATTTGTAAGAAAATCCAAAAAAATCGAAGATTGCTTAAATTAAATTTGCTAAAATTTACTTCATAAAACTTAAAAATTTTAAGATAATCCAAAAAAATCGAAGATAGTTTCAAATAAATTTGCAAAAATTTTGTTCATAAAAATTAGAATTTTAATAAAATCCAAAAAAATCGAAGATCGTTTCAATTTAATTTGCTAAAATTTCGTTCATAAAAATTAAAATTTGCAAAAAAATCCAAAAAAATCGAAGATAGTTTCAATTAAATTTGCTAAAATTTAGTTCAAAAAACTTAAAATTTGTAAGAAAATCTAAAAAAATCTTAGATAGATTATATCAAATTTGCTAAAATTTATTTCAAAAACATAAAATTTGTCAGAAAATCCAAAAAAATCGAAGATAGTTTCAATTAAATTTGCTAAAATGTCGTCGATAAAAATTAATATTTGTAAAAAAATCCAAAAAAATAGAAGATAGCTTAAATTAAATTTGCTAAAATTTAATTAATAAAAATTAAAAATTTTAAGAAAATCCAAAAAAATCAAAGATAGTTTCAATTAAATTTGCTAAAATTTCGTTCATAAAAATAAAAATTTTTAAAAATCCAAAAAATTCGAAGATAGTTTCAATTAAATTTGCTAAAATTTCGTTCATAAAAATAAAAATTTGTAAAAAAATCCAAAAAAATCGTATATAGTTTCAATTAAATTTGTTAAATTGTCGTCCATAAAAATTAATATTTGTAAAAAAATCCAAAAAAATAGAAGATATCTTAAATTAAATTTGCTAAAATTTAGTTCATAAAAATTAAAAATTTTAAGAAAATCCAAAAAAATCAAAGCTAGTTTCAATTAAATTTGCTAAAATTTCGTTCATAAAAATAAAAATTTTAAAAAAATCCAAAAAAATCGAAGATAGTTTCAATTAAATTTGCTAAAATTTCGTTCATAAAAATAAAAATTTGTAAAAAAATCCAAAAAAATCGTATATAGTTTCAATTAAATTTGCTAAAATTTCGTTCATAAAAATTAAAATTTGTAAAAAAATCCCAAAAAATCGAAGATAGTTTCAATTAAATTTGCTAAAATTTCGTTCATAAAAATAAAAATTTTAAAAAAATCCAAAAAATCGAAGATAGTTTCAATTAAATTTGATAAAATTTCGTTCATAAAAATTAAAATTTGTAAAAAATCCAAAAAAATCGAAGATAGTTTCAATTAAATTTGCTAAAATTTCGTTCATAAAAATAAAAATTTTAAAAAAATCCAAAAAAGCGAAGATAGTTTCAATTAAATTTGCTAAAATTTCGTTCATAAAAATAAAAATTTTAAAAAAATCCAAAAAATCGAAGATAGTTTCAATTAAATTTGCTAAAATTTCGTTCATAAAAATTAAAATTTGTATAAAAATCCAAAAAAATCGAAGATAGTTTCAATTATATTTGCTAAAATTTCGTTCATAAAAATTAAAATTTGTAAAAAAATCCAAAATAATCGAAGATAGTTTCAATTAAATTTGTTAAAATTTCGTTCATAAAAATAAAAATTTGTAAAAAAATCCAAAAAAATCGAAGATAGTTTCAATTAAATTTGCTAAAATTTCGTTCATAAAAATTAAAATTTGTAAAAAAATCCCAAAAAATCGAAGATAGTTTCAATTAAATTTGCTAAAATTTCGTTCATAAAAATAAAAATTTTAAAAAAATCCAAAAAATCGAAGATAGTTTCAATTAAATTAGATAAAATTTCGTTCATAAAAATTAAAATTTGTAAAAAAATCCAAAAAAATCGAAGATAGCTTAAATTAAATTTGCTAAAATTTAGTTCATAAAACTTAAAAATTTAAAGAAAATCCAAAAAAATCGAAGATCGTTTCAATTTAATTTGCTAAAATTTCGTTCATAAAAATTAAAATTTGCAAAAAAATCCAAAAAAAATCGAAGATAGTTTCAATTATATTTGCTAAAATTTAGTTCATAAAACATAAAATTCGTATCGCAATCCAAAAAAATTGAAGATAGTTTCAATTATATTTGCTAAAATTTAATTCATAATACTTAAAATTTGTAAGTAATTTAAAAAAATCGAAGATAGTTTCAATTAAATTTGCTAAAATTTCGTTCATAAAATTAAAATTTTTAAAAAAATCCAAAAAAATCGAAGATAGTTTCAATTAAATTTGCTAATACTTCGTTCATAAAAATTAAAATTTGTAAGAAAATCCAAAAAAATCGAAGATAGCTTAAATTAAATTTGCTAAAATTTACTTCATAAAACTTAAAAATTTTAAGATAATCCAAAAAAATCGAAGATAGTTTCAAATAAATTTGCAAAAATTTTGTTCATAAAAATTAGAATTTTAATAAAATCCAAAAAAATCGAAGATCGTTTCAATTTAATTTGCTAAAATTTCGTTCATAAAAATTAAAATTTGCAAAAAAATCCAAAAAAATCGAAGATAGTTTCAATTAAATTTGCTAAAATTTAGTTCAAAAAACTTAAAATTTGTAAGAAAATCTAAAAAAATCTTAGATAGATTATATCAAATTTGCTAAAATTTATTTCAAAAACATAAAATTTGTCAGAAAATCCAAAAAAATCGAAGATAGTTTCAATTAAATTTGCTAAAATGTCGTCGATAAAAATTAATATTTGTAAAAAAATCCAAAAAAATAGAAGATAGCTTAAATTAAATTTGCTAAAATTTAATTAATAAAAATTAAAAATTTTAAGAAAATCCAAAAAAATCAAAGATAGTTTCAATTAAATTTGCTAAAATTTCGTTCATAAAAATAAAAATTTTTAAAAATCCAAAAAATTCGAAGATAGTTTCAATTAAATTTGCTAAAATTTCGTTCATAAAAATAAAAATTTGTAAAAAAATCCAAAAAAATCGTATATAGTTTCAATTAAATTTGCTAAAATGTCGTCCATAAAAATTAATATTTGTAAAAAAATCCAAAAAAATAGAAGATATCTTAAATTAAATTTGCTAAAATTTAGTTCATAAAAATTAAAAATTTTAAGAAAATCCAAAAAAATCAAAGCTAGTTTCAATTAAATTTGCTAAAATTTCGTTCATAAAAATAAAAATTTTAAAAAAATCCAAAAAAATCGAAGATAGTTTCAATTAAATTTGCTAAAATTTCGTTCATAAAAATAAAAATTTGTAAAAAAATCCAAAAAAATCGTATATAGTTTCAATTAAATTTGCTAAAATTTCGTTCATAAAAATTAAAATTTGTAAAAAAATCCCAAAAAATCGAAGATAGTTTCAATTAAATTTGCTAAAATTTCGTTCATAAAAATAAAAATTTTAAAAAAATCCAAAAAATCGAAGATAGTTTCAATTAAATTTGATAAAATTTCGTTCATAAAAATTAAAATTTGTAAAAAAATCCAAAAAAATCGAAGATAGCTTAAATTAAATTTGCTAAAATTTAGTTCATAAAACTTAAAAATTTAAAGAAAATCCAAAAAAATCGAAGATAGTTTCAATTAAGTTTGCTAAAATTTCATTCATAAAAATTAAAATTTGTATAAAAATCCAAAAAAATCGAAGATAGTTACAATTAAGTTTGCTAAAATTTCATTCATAAAAATTAAAATTTGTAAAAAATCCAAAAAAATCGAAGATAGTTTCAATTAAATTTGCTAAAATTTCGTTCATAAAAATAAAAATTTTAAAAAAATCCAAAAAAGCGAAGATAGTTTCAATTAAATTTGCTAAAATTTCGTTCATAAAAATAAAAATTTTAAAAAAATCCAAAAAATCGAAGATAGTTTCAATTAAATTTGATAAAATTTCGTTCATAAAAATTAAAATTTGTAAAAAAATCCAAAAAAATCGAAGATAGCTTAAATTAAATTTGCTAAAATTTAGTTCATAAAACTTAAAAATTTAAAGAAAATCCAAAAAAATCGAAGATAGTTTCAATTAAGTTTGCTAAAATTTCATTCATAAAAATTAAAATTTGTATAAAAATCCAAAAAAATCGAAGATAGTTTCAATTATATTTGCTAAAATGTCGTACATAAAAATTAATATTGGTAAAAAAATCCAAAAAAATAGAAGATAGCTTAAATTAAATTTGCTAAAATTTAGTTCATAAAACTTAAAATTTTAAGAAAATCCAAAAAAATCAAAGATAGTTTCAATTAAATTTGCTAAAATTTCGTTCATAAAAATAAAAATTTTAAAAAAATCCAAAAAAATCGAAGATAGTTTCAAATAAATTTGCTAAAATTTCGTTCATAAAAATTAAAATTTGTATAAAAATCCAAAAAAATCGAAGATAGTTTCAATTATATTTGCTAAAATGTCGTACATAAAAATTGATATTTGTAAAAAAATCCAAAATAATAGAAGATTGCTTAAATTAAATTTGCTAAAATTTAGTTCATAAAACTTAAAATTTTAAGAAAATCCAAAAAAATCAAAGATAGTTTCAATTAAATTTGCTAAAATTTCGTTCATAAAAATAAAAATTTTAAAAAAATCCAAAAAAATCGAAGATAGTTTCAATTAAATTTGCTAAAATTTCGTTCATAAAAATTAAAATTTGTAAAAAAATAAAAAAAAATCGACGATAGCTTAAATTAAATTTGCTAAAATTTAGTTCATAAAACTTAAAATTTTAAGAAAATCCAAAAAAATCAAAGATAGTTTCAATTAAATTTGTTAAAATTTCGTTCATAAAAATAAAAATTTGTAAAAAAATAAAAAAAAATCGAAGATAGTTTCAATTAAATTTGCTAAAATTTCGTTCATAAAAATTAAAATTTGTAAAAAAATCCAAAAAAATCGAAGATAGTTTCAATTAAATTTGCCAAAATTTCGTTCATAAAAATTAAAATTTGTAAAAAAATTCAAAAAAATCGAAGATAGTTACAATTAAGTTTGCTAAAATTTCATTCATAAAAATTAAAATTTGTAAAAAATCCAAAAAAATCGAAGATAGTTTCAATTAAATTTGCTAAAATTTCGTTCATAAAAATAAAAATTTTAAAAAAATCCAAAAAATCGAAGATAGTTTCAATTAAATTTGCTAAAATTTCGTTCATAAAAATTAAAATTTGTATAAAAATCCAAAAAAATCGAAGATAGTTTCAATTATATTTGCTAAAATTTCGTTCATAAAAATTAAAATTTGTAAAAAAATCCAAAATAATCGAAGATAGTTTCAATTAAATTTGTTAAAATTTCGTTCATAAAAATAAAAATTTGTAAAAAAATCCAAAAAAATCGAAGATAGTTTCAATTAAATTTGCTAAAATTTCGTTCATAAAAATTAAAATTTGTAAAAAAATCCCAAAAAATCGAAGATAGTTTCAATTAAATTTGCTAAAATTTCGTTCATTAAAATAAAAATTTTAAAAAAATCCAAAAAATCGAAGATAGTTTCAATTAAATTAGATAAAATTTCGTTCATAAAAATTAAAATTTGTAAGAAAATCCAAAAAAATCGAAGATAGCTTAAATTAAATTTGCTAAAATTTACTTCATAAAACTTAAAAATTTTAAGATAATCCAAAAAAATCGAAGATAGTTTCAAATAAATTTGCAAAAATTTTGTTCATAAAAATTAGAATTTTAATAAAATCCAAAAAAATCGAAGATCGTTTCAGTTTAATTTGCTAAAATTTCGTTCATAAAAATTAAAATTTGCAAAAAAATCAAAAAAAATCGAAGATAGTTTCAATTAAATTTGCTAAAATTTAGTTCAAAAAACTTAAAATTTGTAAGAAAATCTAAAAAAATCTTAGATAGATTATATCAAATTTGCTAAAGTTTATTTCAAAAACAAAAAATTTGTCAGAAAATCCAAAAAAATCGAAGATAGTTTCAATTAAATTTGCTAAAATTTCGTTCATAAAACTTAAAATTTGTAAGAAAATCCAAAAAGATCGAAGATAGTTTCAATTTAATTTGCTAAAATTTCGTTCATAAAAATTAAAAATTTTAAGAAAATCCAAAAAAATCAAAGATAGTTTCAATTAAATTTGCTAAAATTTCGTTCATAAAAATAAAAATTTTTAAAAATCCAAAAAATTCGAAGATAGTTTCAATTAAATTTGCTAAAATTTCGTTCATAAAAATAAAAATTTGTAAAAAAATCCAAAAAAATCGTATATAGTTTCAATTAAATTTGCTAAAATGTCGTCCATAAAAATTAATATTTGTAAAAAAATCCAAAAAAATAGAAGATATCTTAAATTAAATTTGCTAAAATTTAGTTCATAAAAATTAAAAATTTTAAGAAAATCCAAAAAAATCAAAGCTAGTTTCAATTAAATTTGCTAAAATTTCGTTCATAAAAATAAAAATTTTAAAAAAATCCAAAAAAATCGAAGATAGTTTCAATTAAATTTGCTAAAATTTCGTTCATAAAAATAAAAATTTGTAAAAAAATCCAAAAAAATCGTATATAGTTTCAATTAAATTTGCTAAAATTTCGTTCATAAAAATTAAAATTTGTAAAAAAATCCCAAAAAATCGAAGATAGTTTCAATTAAATTTGCTAAAATTTCGTTCATAAAAATAAAAATTTTAAAAAAATCCAAAAAATCGAAGATAGTTTCAATTAAATTTGATAAAATTTCGTTCATAAAAATTAAAATTTGTAAAAAAATCCAAAAAAATCGAAGATAGCTTAAATTAAATTTGCTAAAATTTAGTTCATAAAACTTAAAAATTTAAAGAAAATCCAAAAAAATCGAAGATAGTTTCAATTAAGTTTGCTAAAATTTCATTCATAAAAATTAAAATTTGTATAAAAATCCAAAAAAATCGAAGATAGTTACAATTAAGTTTGCTAAAATTTCATTCATAAAAATTAAAATTTGTAAAAAATCCAAAAAAATCGAAGATATTTTCAATTAAATTTGCTAAAATTTCGTTCATAAAAATAAAAATTTTAAAAAAATCCAAAAAAGCGAAGATAGTTTCAATTAAATTTGCTAAAATTTCGTTCATAAAAATAAAATTTTAAAAAAATCCAAAAAATCGAAGATAGTTTCAATTAAATTTGATAAAATTTCGTTCATAAAAATTAAAATTTGTAAAAAAATCCAAAAAAATCGAAGATAGCTTAAATTAAATTTGCTAAAATTTAGTTCATAAAACTTAAAAATTTAAAGAAAATCCAAAAAAATCGAAGATAGTCTCAATTAAGTTTGCTAAAATTTCATTCATAAAAATTAAAATTTGTATAAAAATCCAAAAAAATCGAAGATAGTTTCAATTATATTTGCTAAAATGTCGTACATAAAAATTAATATTGGTAAAAAAATCCAAAAAAATAGAAGATAGCTTAAATTAAATTTGCTAAAATTTAGTTCATAAAACTTAAAATTTTAAGAAAATCCAAAAAATCAAAGATAGTTTCAATTAAATTTGCTAAAATTTCGTTCATAAAAATAAAAATTTTAAAAAAATCCAAAAAAATCGAAGATAGTTTCAAATAAATTTGCTAAAATTTCGTTCATAAAAATTAAAATTTGTATAAAAATCCAAAAAAATCGAAGATAGTTTCAATTATATTTGCTAAAATGTCGTACATAAAAATTGATATTTGTAAAAAAATCCAAAATAATAGAAGATTGCTTAAATTAAATTTGCTAAAATTTAGTTCATAAAACTTAAACTTTTAAGAAAATCCAAAAAAATCAAAGATAGTTTCAATTAAATTTGCTAAAATTTCGTTCATAAAAATAAAAATTTTAAAAAAATCCAAAAAAATCGAAGATAGTTTCAATTAAATTTGCTAAAATTTCGTTCATAAAAATTAAAATTTGTAAAAAAATAAAAAAAAATCGACGATAGCTTAAATTAAATTTGCTAAAATTTAGTTCATAAAACTTAAAATTTTAAGAAAATCCAAAAAAATCAAAGATAGTTTCAATTAAATTTGTTAAAATTTCGTTCATAAAAATAAAAATTTGTAAAAAAATAAAAAAAAATCGAAGATAGTTTCAATTAAATTTGCTAAAATTTCGTTCATAAAAATTAAAATTTGTAAAAGAATCCAAAAAAATCGAAGATAGTTTCAATTAAATTTGCCAAAATTTCGTTCATAAAAATTAAAATTTGTAAAAAAATTCAAAAAAATCGAAGATAGTTACAATTAAGTTTGCTAAAATTTCATTCATAAAAATTAAAATTTGTAAAAAATCCAAAAAAATCGAAGATAGTTTCAATTAAATTTGCTAAAATTTCGTTCATAAAAATAAAAATTTTAAAAAATCCAAAAAATCGAAGATAGTTTCAATTAAATTTGCTAAAATTTCGTTCATAAAAATTAAAATTTGTATAAAAATCCAAAAAAATCGAAGATAGTTTCAATTATATTTGCTAAAATTTCGTTCATAAAAATTAAAATTTGTAAAAAAATCCAAAATAATCGAAGATAGTTTCATTAAATTTGTTAAAATTTCGTTCATAAAAATAAAAATTTGTAAAAAAATCCAAAAAAATCGAAGATAGTTTCAATTAAATTTGCTAAAATTTCGTTCATAAAAATTAAAATTTGTAAAAAAATCCCAAAAAATCGAAGATAGTTTCAATTAAATTTGCTAAAATTTCGTTCATAAAAATAAAAATTTTAAAAAAATCCAAAAAATCGAAGATAGTTTCAATTAAATTAGATAAAATTTCGTTCATAAAAATTAAAATTTGTAAGAAAATCCAAAAAAATCGAAGATAGCTTAAATTAAATTTGCTAAAATTTACTTCATAAAACTTAAAAATTTTAAGATAATCCAAAAAAATCGAAGATAGTTTCAAATAAATTTGCAAAAATTTTGTTCATAAAAATTAGAATTTTAATAAAATCCAAAAAAATCGAAGATCGTTTCAATTTAATTTGCTAAAATTTCTTTCATAAAAATTAAAATTTGCAAAAAAATCCAAAAAAATCGAAGATAGTTTCAATTAAATTTGCTAAAATTTAGTTCAAAAAACTTAAAATTTGTAAGAAAATCTAAAAAAATCTTAGATAGATTATATCAAATTTGCTAAAATTTATTTCAAAAACATAAAATTTGTCAGAAAATCCAAAAAAATCGAAGATAGTTTCAATTAAATTTGCTAAAATTTCGTTCATAAAACTTAAAATTTGTAAGAAAATCCAAAAATATCGAAGATAGTTTCAATTTAATTTGCTAAAATTTCGTTCATAAAAATTAAAATTTGTAGGAAAATCCAAAAAAATCGAAGATTGCTTAAATTAAATTTGCTAAAATTTAGTTCATAAAACTTAAAAATTTTAAGAAAATCCTAAAAAATCGACAATAGTTTCAATTAAATTTGCTAAAATTTCGTTCATAAAAATTAAAATTTGTAAAAAAATCCAAAAAAATAGAAGATAGTTTCATTTAAATTTGCTAAAATTTCGTTCATAAAATTAAAATTTGTAAAAAAATCCTAAAAAATCGACAATAGTTTCAATTAATTTTGCAAAAATTTCATTCATAAAATTAAAATTTTTAAAAAAATACAAAAAAATCGAAGATAGTTTCAATTAAATTTGCTAAAATTTCGTTCATAAAAATAAAATTTGTAAAAAAATCCAAAAAAATCGAAAATAGTTTCAATTAAATTTGCTAAAATTTCGTTCATAAAAATTAAAGTTTGTAAGAAAATCCAAAAAAATCGAAGATAGCTTAAATTAAATTTGCTAAAATTTAGTTCATAAAAATTAAAATTTGTCAGAAAATCCAAAAAAATCGAAGATAGCTTAAATTAAATTTGCTAAAATTTAGTTCATATAACTTAAAACTTTTAAGAAAATCCAAAAAATCGAAGATAGTTTGAATTAAATTTGCTAAAATTTCGTTCAAAAAAATTAAAATTTGTTAAAAGGCCAAAAAAATCGAAGATAGTTTCAATTAAATTTGCTAAAATTTTGTTCATAAAAATTAAAATTTTAAAAAAATCAAAAAAAATCGAAGATAGTTTCAATTATATTTGCTAAAATTTAGTTCATAAAACATAAAATTCGTATCGGAATCCAAAAAAAACGAAGATAGTTTCAATTATATTTGCTAAAATTTAATTCATAATACTTAAAATTTGTAAGAAAATAAAAAAAAATCGAAGATAGTTTCAATTAAATTTGCTAAAATTTCGTTCATAAAAATAAAATGTGTAAAAAAAATTCAAAAAATTCGAAGATAGTTTCAATTAAATTTGCTAAAATTTCTTTCATAAAAATTAAAATTTGAAAAAAAATAAAAAAAAATCGAAGATAGTTTCAATTAAATTTGCTAAAATTTCGTTCATAAAAATTAAAATTTTAAAAAAATCCAAAAAAATCGAAGATAGTTTCAATTAAATTTGCTAAAATTTCGTTCATAAAAATTAAAATTTGTAAAAAAATCCCAAAAAATCGAAGATAGTTTCAATTAAATTTGCTAAAATTTCGTTCATAAAAATAAAAATTTTAAAATAATCCAAAAAATCGAAGATAGTTTCAATTAAATTTGATAAAATTTCGTTCATAAAAATTAAAATTTGTAAAAAAATCCAAAAAAATCGAAGACAGCTTAAATTAAATTTGCTAAAATTTAGTTCATAAAACTTAAAAATTTAAAGAAAATCCAAAAAAATCGAAGATAGTTTCAATTAAGTTTGCTAAAATTTCATTCATAAAAATTAAAATTTGTATAAAAATCCAAAAAAATCGAAGATAGTTTCAATTATATTTGCTAAAATGTCGTACATAAAAATTAATATTGGTAAAAAAATCCAAAAAAATAGAAGATAGCTTAAATTAAATTTGCTAAAATTTAGTTCATAAAACTTAAAATTTTAAGAAAATCCAAAAAAATCAAAGATAGTTTCAATTAAATTTGCCAAAATTTCGTTCATAAAAATTAAAATTTGTAAAAAAATCCAAAAAAATCGAAGATAGTTTCAATTAAATTTGCCAAAATTTCGTTCATAAAAATTAAAATTTGTAAAAAAATTCAAAAAAATCGAAGATAGTTACAATTAAGTTTGCTAAAATTTCATTCATAAAAATTAAAATTTGTAAAAAATCCAAAAAAATCGAAGATAGTTTCAATTAAATTTGCTAAAATTTCGTTCATAAAAATAAAAATTTTAAAAAAATCCAAAAAAGCGAAGATAGTTTCAATTAAATTTGCTAAAATTTCGTTCATAAAAATAAAAATTTTAAAAAAATCCAAAAAATCGAAGATAGTTTCAATTAAATTTGATAAAATTTCGTTCATAAAAATTAAAATTTGTAAAAAAATCCAAAAAAATCGAAGATAGCTTAAATTAAATTTGCTAAAATTTAGTTCATAAAACTTAAAAATTTAAAGAAAATCCAAAAAAATCGAAGATAGTTTCAATTAAGTTTGCTAAAATTTCATTCATAAAAATTAAAATTTGTATAAAAATCCAAAAAAATCGAAGATAGTTTCAATTATATTTGCTAAAATGTCGTACATAAATATTAATATTGGTAAAAAAATCCAAAAAAATAGAAGATAGCTTAAATTAAATTTGCTAAAATTTAGTTCATAAAACTTAAAATTTTAAGAAAATCCAAAAAAATCAAAGATAGTTTCAATTAAATTTGCTAAAATTTCGTTCATAAAAATAAAAATTTTTAAAAATCCAAAAAATTCGAAGATAGTTTCAATTAAGTTTGCTAAAATTTCATTCATAAAAATTAAAATTTGTATAAAAATCCAAAAAAATCGAAGATAGTTTCAATTATATTTGCTAAAATGTCGTACATAAATATTAATATTGGTAAAAAAATCCAAAAAAATAGAAGATAGCTTAAATTAAATTTGCTAAAATTTAGTTCATAAAACTTAAAATTTTAAGAAAATCCAAAAAAATCAAAGATAGTTTCAATTAAATTTGCTAAAATTTCGTTCATAAAAATAAAAATTTTTAAAAATCCAAAAAATTCGAAGATAGTTTCAATTAAATTTGCTAAAATTTCGTTCATAAAAATAAAAATTTGTAAAAAAATCCAAAAAAATCGTATATAGTTTCAATTAAATTTGCTAAAATGTCGTCCATAAAAATTAATATTTGTAAAAAAATCCAAAAAAATAGAAGATATCTTAAATTAAATTTGCTAAAATTTAGTTCATAAAAATTAAAAATTTTAAGAAAATCCAAAAAAATCAAAGCTAGTTTCAATTAAATTTGCTAAAATTTCGTTCATAAAAATAAAAATTTAAAAAAAATCCAAAAAAATCGAAGATAGTTTCAATTAAATTTGCTAAAATTTCGTTCATAAAAATAAAAATTTGTAAAAAAATCCAAAAAAATCGTATATAGTTTCAATTAAATTTGCTAAAATTTCGTTCATAAAAATTAAAATTTGTAAAAAAATCCCAAAAAATCGAAGATAGTTTCAATTAAATTTGCTAAAATTTCGTTCATAAAAATAAAAATTTTAAAAAAATCCAAAAAATCGAAGATAGTTTCAATTAAATTTGATAAAATTTCGTTCATAAAAATTAAAATTTGTAAAAAAATCCAAAAAAATCGAAGATAGCTTAAATTAAATTTGCTAAAATTTAGTTCATAAAACTTAAAAATTTAAAGAAAATCCAAAAAAATCGAAGATAGTTTCAATTAAGTTTGCTAAAATTTCATTCATAAAAATTAAAATTTGTATAAAAATCCAAAAAAATCGAAGATAGTTACAATTAAGTTTGCTAAAATTTCATTCATAAAAATTAAAATTTGTAAAAAATCCAAAAAAATCGAAGATAGTTTCAATTAAATTTGCTAAAATTTCGTTCATAAAAATAAAAATTTTAAAAAAATCCAAAAAAGCGAAGATAGTTTCAATTAAATTTGCTAAAATTTCGTTCATAAAAATAAAAATTTTAAAAAAATCCAAAAAATCGAAGATAGTTTCAATTAAATTTGATAAAATTTCGTTCATAAAAATTAAAATTTGTAAAAAAATCCAAAAAAATCGAAGATAGCTTAAATTAAATTTGCTAAAATTTAGTTCATAAAACTTAAAAATTTAAAGAAAATCCAAAAAAATCGAAGATAGTCTCAATTAAGTTTGCTAAAATTTCATTCATAAAAATTAAAATTTGTATAAAAATCCAAAAAAATCGAAGATAGTTTCAATTATATTTGCTAAAATGTCGTACATAAAAATTAATATTGGTAAAAAAATCCAAAAAAATAGAAGATAGCTTAAATTAAATTTGCTAAAATTTAGTTCATAAAACTTAAAATTTTAAGAAAATCCAAAAAAATCAAAGATAGTTTCAATTAAATTTGCTAAAATTTCGTTCATAAAAATAAAAATTTTAAAAAAATCCAAAAAAATCGAAGATAGTTTCAAATAAATTTGCTAAAATTTCGTTCATAAAAATTAAAATTTGTATAAAAATCCAAAAAAATCGAAGATAGTTTCAATTATATTTGCTAAAATGTCGTACATAAAAATTGATATTTGTAAAAAAATCCAAAATAATAGAAGATTGCTTAAATTAAATTTGCTAAAATTTAGTTCATAAAACTTAAACTTTTAAGAAAATCCAAAAAAATCAAAGATAGTTTCAATTAAATTTGCTAAAATTTCGTTCATAAAAATAAAAATTTTAAAAAAATCCAAAAAAATCGAAGATAGTTTCAATTAAATTTGCTAAAATTTCGTTCATAAAAATAAAAATTTTAAAAAAATCCAAAAAAGCGAAGATAGTTTCAATTAAATTTGCTAAAATTTCGTTCATAAAAATAAAAATTTTAAAAAAATCCAAAAAATCGAAGATAGTTTCAATTAAATTTGATAAAATTTCGTTCATAAAAATTAAAATTTGTAAAAAAATCCAAAAAAATCGAAGATAGCTTAAATTAAATTTGCTAAAATTTAGTTCATAAAACTTAAAAATTTAAAGAAAATCCAAAAAAATCGAAGATAGTTTCAATTAAGTTTGCTAAAATTTCATTCATAAAAATTAAAATTTGTATAAAAATCCAAAAAAATCGAAGATAGTTTCAATTATATTTGCTAAAATGTCGTACATAAATATTAATATTGGTAAAAAAATCCAAAAAAATAGAAGATAGCTTAAATTAAATTTGCTAAAATTTAGTTCATAAAACTTAAAATTTTAAGAAAATCCAAAAAAATCAAAGATAGTTTCAATTAAATTTGCCAAAATTTCGTTCATAAAAATTAAAATTTGTAAAAAAATCCAAAAAAATCGAAGATAGTTTCAATTAAATTTGCCAAAATTTCGTTCATAAAAATTAAAATTTGTAAAAAAATTCAAAAAAATCGAAGATAGTTACAATTAAGTTTGCTAAAATTTCATTCATAAAAATTAAAATTTGTAAAAAATCCAAAAAAATCGAAGATAGTTTCAATTAAATTTGCTAAAATTTCGTTCATAAAAATAAAAATTTTAAAAAAATCCAAAAAAGCGAAGATAGTTTCAATTAAATTTGCTAAAATTTCGTTCATAAAAATAAAAATTTTAAAAAAATCCAAAAAATCGAAGATAGTTTCAATTAAATTTGATAAAATTTCGTTCATAAAAATTAAAATTTGTAAAAAAATCCAAAAAAATCGAAGATAGCTTAAATTAAATTTGCTAAAATTTAGTTCATAAAACTTAAAAATTTAAAGAAAATCCAAAAAAATCGAAGATAGTTTCAATTAAGTTTGCTAAAATTTCATTCATAAAAATTAAAATTTGTATAAAAATCCAAAAAAATCGAAGATAGTTTCAATTATATTTGCTAAAATGTCGTACATAAATATTAATATTGGTAAAAAAATCCAAAAAAATAGAAGATAGCTTAAATTAAATTTGCTAAAATTTAGTTCATAAAACTTAAAATTTTAAGAAAATCCAAAAAAATCAAAGATAGTTTCAATTAAATTTGCTAAAATTTCGTTCATAAAAATAAAAATTTTTAAAAATCCAAAAAATTCGAAGATAGTTTCAATTAAGTTTGCTAAAATTTCATTCATAAAAATTAAAATTTGTATAAAAATCCAAAAAAATCGAAGATAGTTTCAATTATATTTGCTAAAATGTCGTACATAAATATTAATATTGGTAAAAAAATCCAAAAAAATAGAAGATAGCTTAAATTAAATTTGCTAAAATTTAGTTCATAAAACTTAAAATTTTAAGAAAATCCAAAAAAATCAAAGATAGTTTCAATTAAATTTGCTAAAATTTCGTTCATAAAAATAAAAATTTTTAAAAATCCAAAAAATTCGAAGATAGTTTCAATTAAATTTGCTAAAATTTCGTTCATAAAAATAAAAATTTGTAAAAAAATCCAAAAAAATCGTATATAGTTTCAATTAAATTTGCTAAAATGTCGTCCATAAAAATTAATATTTGTAAAAAAATCCAAAAAAATAGAAGATATCTTAAATTAAATTTGCTAAAATTTAGTTCATAAAAATTAAAAATTTTAAGAAAATCCAAAAAAATCAAAGCTAGTTTCAATTAAATTTGCTAAAATTTCGTTCATAAAAATAAAAATTTTAAAAAAATCCAAAAAAATCGAAGATAGTTTCAATTAAATTTGCTAAAATTTCGTTCATAAAAATAAAAATTTGTAAAAAAATCCAAAAAAATCGTATATAGTTTCAATTAAATTTGCTAAAATTTCGTTCATAAAAATTAAAATTTGTAAAAAAATCCCAAAAAATCGAAGATAGTTTCAATTAAATTTGCTAAAATTTCGTTCATAAAAATAAAAATTTTAAAAAAATCCAAAAAATCGAAGATAGTTTCAATTAAATTTGATAAAATTTCGTTCATAAAAATTAAAATTTGTAAAAAAATCCAAAAAAATCGAAGATAGCTTAAATTAAATTTGCTAAAATTTAGTTCATAAAACTTAAAAATTTAAAGAAAATCCAAAAAAATCGAAGATAGTTTCAATTAAGTTTGCTAAAATTTCATTCATAAAAATTAAAATTTGTATAAAAATCCAAAAAAATCGAAGATAGTTACAATTAAGTTTGCTAAAATTTCATTCATAAAAATTAAAATTTGTAAAAAATCCAAAAAAATCGAAGATAGTTTCAATTAAATTTGCTAAAATTTCGTTCATAAAAATAAAAATTTTAAAAAAATCCAAAAAAGCGAAGATAGTTTCAATTAAATTTGCTAAAATTTCGTTCATAAAAATAAAAATTTTAAAAAAATCCAAAAAATCGAAGATAGTTTCAATTAAATTTGATAAAATTTCGTTCATAAAAATTAAAATTTGTAAAAAAATCCAAAAAAATCGAAGATAGCTTAAATTAAATTTGCTAAAATTTAGTTCATAAAACTTAAAAATTTAAAGAAAATCCAAAAAAATCGAAGATAGTCTCAATTAAGTTTGCTAAAATTTCATTCATAAAAATTAAAATTTGTATAAAAATCCAAAAAAATCGAAGATAGTTTCAATTATATTTGCTAAAATGTCGTACATAAAAATTAATATTGGTAAAAAAATCCAAAAAAATAGAAGATAGCTTAAATTAAATTTGCTAAAATTTAGTTCATAAAACTTAAAATTTTAAGAAAATCCAAAAAAATCAAAGATAGTTTCAATTAAATTTGCTAAAATTTCGTTCATAAAAATAAAAATTTTAAAAAAATCCAAAAAAATCGAAGATAGTTTCAAATAAATTTGCTAAAATTTCGTTCATAAAAATTAAAATTTGTATAAAAATCCAAAAAAATCGAAGATAGTTTCAATTATATTTGCTAAAATGTCGTACATAAAAATTGATATTTGTAAAAAAATCCAAAATAATAGAAGATTGCTTAAATTAAATTTGCTAAAATTTAGTTCATAAAACTTAAACTTTTAAGAAAATCCAAAAAAATCAAAGATAGTTTCAATTAAATTTGCTAAAATTTCGTTCATAAAAATAAAAATTTTAAAAAAATCCAAAAAAATCGAAGATAGTTTCAATTAAATTTGCTAAAATTTCGTTCATAAAAATAAAAATTTTAAAAAAATCCAAAAAAGCGAAGATAGTTTCAATTAAATTTGCTAAAATTTCGTTCATAAAAATAAAAATTTTAAAAAAATCCAAAAAATCGAAGATAGTTTCAATTAAATTTGATAAAATTTCGTTCATAAAAATTAAAATTTGTAAAAAAATCCAAAAAAATCGAAGATAGCTTAAATTAAATTTGCTAAAATTTAGTTCATAAAACTTAAAAATTTAAAGAAAATCCAAAAAAATCGAAGATAGTTTCAATTAAGTTTGCTAAAATTTCATTCATAAAAATTAAAATTTGTATAAAAATCCAAAAAAATCGAAGATAGTTTCAATTATATTTGCTAAAATGTCGTACATAAATATTAATATTGGTAAAAAAATCCAAAAAAATAGAAGATAGCTTAAATTAAATTTGCTAAAATTTAGTTCATAAAACTTAAAATTTTAAGAAAATCCAAAAAAATCAAAGATAGTTTCAATTAAATTTGCTAAAATTTCGTTCATAAAAATAAAAATTTTAAAAAAATCCAAAAAAATCGAAGATAGTTTCAAATAAATTTGCTAAAATTTCGTTCATAAAAATTAAAATTTGTATAAAAATCCAAAAAAATCGAAGATAGTTTCAATTATATTTGCTAAAATGTCGTACATAAAAATTAATATTTGTAAAAAAATCCAAAATAATAGAAGATTGCTTAAATTAAATTTGCTAAAATTTAGTTCATAAAACTTAAAATTTTAAGAAAATCCAAAAAAATCAAAGATAGTTTCAATTAAATTTGATAAAATTTCGTTCATAAAAATTAAAATTTGTAAAAAAATCCAAAAAAATCGAAGATAGCTTAAATTAAATTTGCTAAAATTTAGTTCATAAAACTTAAAAATTTAAAGAAAATCCAAAAAAATCGAAGATAGTTTCAATTAAGTTTGCTAAAATTTCATTCATAAAAATTAAAATTTGTATAAAAATCCAAAAAAATCGAAGATAGTTTCAATTATATTTGCTAAAATGTCGTACATAAATATTAATATTGGTAAAAAAATCCAAAAAAATAGAAGATAGCTTAAATTAAATTTGCTAAAATTTCGTTCATAAAAATAAAAATTTTAAAAAAATCCAAAAAAATCGAAGATAGTTTCAATTAAATTTGCTAAAATTTCGTTCATAAAAATTAAAATTTGTAAAAAAATCCAAAAAAATCGTATATAGTTTCAATTAAATTTGCTAAAATTTCGTTCATAAAAATTAAAATTTGTAAAAAAATCCCAAAAAATCGAAGATAGTTTCAATTAAATTTGCTAAAATTTCGTTCATAAAAATAAAAATTTTAAAAAAATCCAAAAAATCGAAGATAGTTTCAATTAAATTTGATAAAATTTCGTTCATAAAAATTAAAATTTGTAAAAAAATCCAAAAAAATCGAAGATAGCTTAAATTAAATTTGCTAAAATTTAGTTCATAAAACTTAAAAATTTAAAGAAAATCCAAAAAAATCGAAGATAGTTTCAATTAAGTTTGCTAAAATTTCATTCATAAAAATTAAAATTTGTATAAAAATCCAAAAAAATCGAAGATAGTTACAATTAAGTTTGCTAAAATTTCATTCATAAAAATTAAAATTTGTAAAAAATCCAAAAAAATCGAAGATAGTTTCAATTAAATTTGCTAAAATTTCGTTCATAAAAATAAAAATTTTAAAAAAATCCAAAAAAGCGAAGATAGTTTCAATTAAATTTGCTAAAATTTCGTTCATAAAAATAAAAATTTTAAAAAAATCCAAAAAATCGAAGATAGTTTCAATTAAATTTGATAAAATTTCGTTCATAAAAATTAAAATTTGTAAAAAAATCCAAAAAAATCGAAGATAGCTTAAATTAAATTTGCTAAAATTTAGTTCATAAAACTTAAAAATTTAAAGAAAATCCAAAAAAATCGAAGATAGTCTCAATTAAGTTTGCTAAAATTTCATTCATAAAAATTAAAATTTGTATAAAAATCCAAAAAAATCGAAGATAGTTTCAATTATATTTGCTAAAATGTCGTACATAAAAATTAATATTGGTAAAAAAATCCAAAAAAATAGAAGATAGCTTAAATTAAATTTGCTAAAATTTAGTTCATAAAACTTAAAATTTTAAGAAAATCCAAAAAAATCAAAGATAGTTTCAATTAAATTTGCTAAAATTTCGTTCATAAAAATAAAAATTTTAAAAAAATCCAAAAAAATCGAAGATAGTTTCAAATAAATTTGCTAAAATTTCGTTCATAAAAATTAAAATTTGTATAAAAATCCAAAAAAATCGAAGATAGTTTCAATTATATTTGCTAAAATGTCGTACATAAAAATTGATATTTGTAAAAAAATCCAAAATAATAGAAGATTGCTTAAATTAAATTTGCTAAAATTTAGTTCATAAAACTTAAACTTTTAAGAAAATCCAAAAAAATCAAAGATAGTTTCAATTAAATTTGCTAAAATTTCGTTCATAAAAATAAAAATTTTAAAAAAATCCAAAAAAATCGAAGATAGTTTCAATTAAATTTGCTAAAATTTCGTTCATAAAAATAAAAATTTTAAAAAAATCCAAAAAAGCGAAGATAGTTTCAATTAAATTTGCTAAAATTTCGTTCATAAAAATAAAAATTTTAAAAAAATCCAAAAAATCGAAGATAGTTTCAATTAAATTTGATAAAATTTCGTTCATAAAAATTAAAATTTGTAAAAAAATCCAAAAAAATCGAAGATAGCTTAAATTAAATTTGCTAAAATTTAGTTCATAAAACTTAAAAATTTAAAGAAAATCCAAAAAAATCGAAGATAGTTTCAATTAAGTTTGCTAAAATTTCATTCATAAAAATTAAAATTTGTATAAAAATCCAAAAAAATCGAAGATAGTTTCAATTATATTTGCTAAAATGTCGTACATAAATATTAATATTGGTAAAAAAATCCAAAAAAATAGAAGATAGCTTAAATTAAATTTGCTAAAATTTAGTTCATAAAACTTAAAATTTTAAGAAAATCCAAAAAAATCAAAGATAGTTTCAATTAAATTTGCTAAAATTTCGTTCATAAAAATAAAAATTTTAAAAAAATCCAAAAAAATCGAAGATAGTTTCAAATAAATTTGCTAAAATTTCGTTCATAAAAATTAAAATTTGTATAAAAATCCAAAAAAATCGAAGATAGTTTCAATTATATTTGCTAAAATGTCGTACATAAAAATTAATATTTGTAAAAAAATCCAAAATAATAGAAGATTGCTTAAATTAAATTTGCTAAAATTTAGTTCATAAAACTTAAAATTTTAAGAAAATCCAAAAAAATCAAAGATAGTTTCAATTAAATTTGATAAAATTTCGTTCATAAAAATTAAAATTTGTAAAAAAATCCAAAAAAATCGAAGATAGCTTAAATTAAATTTGCTAAAATTTAGTTCATAAAACTTAAAAATTTAAAGAAAATCCAAAAAAATCGAAGATAGTTTCAATTAAGTTTGCTAAAATTTCATTCATAAAAATTAAAATTTGTATAAAAATCCAAAAAAATCGAAGATAGTTTCAATTATATTTGCTAAAATGTCGTACATAAATATTAATATTGGTAAAAAAATCCAAAAAAATAGAAGATAGCTTAAATTAAATTTGCTAAAATTTCGTTCATAAAAATAAAAATTTTAAAAAAATCCAAAAAAATCGAAGATAGTTTCAATTAAATTTGCTAAAATTTCGTTCATAAAAATTAAAATTTGTAAAAAAATAAAAAAAAATCGACGATAGCTTAAATTAAATTTGCTAAAATTTAGTTCATAAAACTTAAAATTTTAAGAAAATCCAAAAAAATCAAAGATAGTTTCAATTAAATTTGTTAAAATTTCGTTCATAAAAATAAAAATTTGTAAAAAAATAAAAAAAAATCGAAGATAGTTTCAATTAAATTTGCTAAAATTTCGTTCATAAAAATTAAAATTTGTAAAAAAATCCAAAAAAATCGAAGATAGTTTCAATTAAATTTGCCAAAATTTCGTTCATAAAAATTAAAATTTGTAAAAAAATTCAAAAAAATCGAAGATAGTTACAATTAAGTTTGCTAAAATTTCATTCATAAAAATTAAAATTTGTAAAAAATCCAAAAAAATCGAAGATAGTTTCAATTAAATTTGCTAAAATTTCGTTCATAAAAATAAAAATTTTAAAAAAATCCAAAAAATCGAAGATAGTTTCAATTAAATTTGCTAAAATTTCGTTCATAAAAATTAAAATTTGTATAAAAATCCAAAAAAATCGAAGATAGTTTCAATTATATTTGCTAAAATTTCGTTCATAAAAATTAAAATTTGTAAAAAATCCAAAATAATCGAAGATAGTTTCAATTAAATTTGTTAAAATTTCGTTCATAAAAATAAAAATTTGTAAAAAAATCCAAAAAAATCGAAGATAGTTTCAATTAAATTTGCTAAAATTTCGTTCATAAAAATTAAAATTTGTAAAAAAATCCCAAAAAATCAAAGATAGTTTCAATTAAATTTGCTAAAATTTCGTTCATAAAAATTAAAATTTGTAAAAAAATCCTAAAAAATGACAATAGTTTCAATTAATTTTGCAAAAATTTCATTCATAAAATTAAAATTTTTAAAAAAATCCAAAAAAATCGAAGATAGTTTCAATTAAATTTGCTAAAATTTCGTTCATAAAAATAAAATTGGTAAAAAAATCCAAAAAAATCGAAAATAGTTTCAATTAAATTTGCTAAAATTTCGTTCATAAAAATTAAAATTTGTCAGAAAATCCAAAAAAATCGAAGATAGCTTAAATTAAATTTGCTAAAATTTAGTTCATATAACTTAAAACTTTTAAGAAAATCCAAAAAATCGAAGATAGTTTGAATTAAATTTGCTAAAATTTCGTTCAAAAAAATTAAAATTTGTTAAAAGGCCAAAAAAATCGAAGATAGTTTCAATTAAATTTGCTAAAATTTTGTTCATAAAAATTAAAATTTTAAAAAAATCAAAAAAAATCGAAGATAGTTTCAATTATATTTGCTAAAATTTAGTTCATAAAACATAAAATTCGTATCGCAATCCAAAAAAAACGAAGATAGTTTCAATTATATTTGCTAAAATTTAATTCATAATACTTAAAATTTGTAAGAAAATAAAAAAAAATCGAAGATAGTTTCAATTAAATTTGCTAAAATTTCGTTCATAAAATTAAAATTTTTAAAAAAATCCAAAAAAATCAAAGATAGTTTCAATTAAATTTGCTAATACTTCGTTCATAAAAATTAAAATTTGAAGAAAATCCAAAAAAATCGAAGATAGCTTAAATTAAATTTGCTAAAATTTACTTCATAAAACTTAAAAATTTTAAGATAATCCAAAAAAATCGAAGATAGTTTCAAATAAATTTGCAAAAATTTTGTTCATAAAAATTAGAATTTTAATAAAATCCAAAAAAATCGAAGATCGTTTCAATTTAATTTGCTAAAATTTCGTTCATAAAAATTAAAATTTGCAAAAAAATCCAAAAAAATCGAAGATAGTTTCAATTAAATTTGCTAAAATTTAGTTCAAAAAACTTAAAATTTGTAAGAAAATCTAAAAAAATCTTAGATAGATTATATCAAATTTGCTAAAATTTATTTCAAAAACATAAAATTTGTCAGAAAATCCAAAAAAATCGAAGATAGTTTCAAATAAATTTGCTAAAATTTCGTTCATAAAACTTAAAATTTGTAAGAAAATCCAAAAAGATCGAAGATAGTTTCAATTTAATTTGCTAAAATTTCGTTCATAAAAATTAAAATTTGTAGGAAAATCCAAAAAAATCGAAGATTGCTTAAATTAAATTTGCTAAAATTTAGTTCATAAAACTTAAAAAATTTAAGAAAATCCTAAAAAATCGACAATAGTTTCAATTAAATTTGCTAAAATTTCGTTCATAAAAATTAAAATTTGTAAAAAAATCCAAAAAAATAGAAGATAGTTTCATTTAAATTTGCTAAAATTTCGTTCATAAAAATTAAAATTTGTAAAAAAATCCTAAAAAATGACAATAGTTTCAATTAATTTGGCAAAAATTTCATTCATAAAATTAAAATTTTTAAAAAAATCCAAAAAAATCGAAGATAGTTTCAATTAAATTTGCTAAAATTTCGTTCATAAAAATAAAATTTGTAAAAAAATCCAAAAAAATCGAAAATAGTTTCAATTAAATTTGCTAAAATTTCGTTCATAAAAATTAAAATTTGTCAGAAAATCCAAAAAAATCGAAGGTAGCTTAAATTAAATTTGCTAAAATTTAGTTCATATAACTTAAAACTTTTAAGAAAATCCAAAAAATCGAAGATAGTTTGAATTAAATTTGCTAAAATTTCGTTCAAAAAAATTAAAATTTGTTAAAAGGCCAAAAAAATCGAAGATAGTTTCAATTAAATTTGCTAAAATTTTGTTCATAAAAATTAAAATTTTAAAAAAATCAAAAAAAATCGAAGATAGTTTCAATTATATTTGCTAAAATTTAGTTCATAAAACATAAAATTCGTATCGCAATCCAAAAAAAACGAAGATAGTTTCAATTATATTTGCTAAAATTTAATTCATAATACTTAAAATTTGTAAGAAAATAAAAAAAAATCGAAGATAGTTTCAATTAAATTTGCTAAAATTTCGTTCATAAAAATAAAATGTGTAAAAAAAATTCAAAAAATTCATAGATAGTTTCAATTAAATTTGCTAAAATTTCTTTCATAAAAATTAAAATTTGAAAAAAAAAAAAAAAAATCGAAGATAGTTTCAATTAAATTTGCTAAAATTTCGTTCATAAAAATTAAAATTTGTACGAAAATACGAAAAAATCGAAGATAGCTTAAAATAAATTTGCTAAAATTTAGTTCATAAAACTTAAAAATTTTAAGATAATCCAAAAAAATCGAAGATAGTTTCAAATAAATTTGCAAAAATTTTGTTCATAAAAATTAGAATTTTAATAAAATCCAAAAAAATCGAAGATCGTTTCAATTTAATTTGCTAAAATTTCGTTCATAAAAATTAAAATTTGCAAAAAAATCCAAAAAAATCGAAGATAGTTTCAATTAAATTTGCTAAAATTTAGTTCAAAAAACTTAAAATTTGTAAGAAAATCTAAAAAAATCTTAGATAGATTATATCAAATTTGCTAAAATTTATTTCAAAAGCATAAAATTTGTCAGAAAATCCAAAAAAATCGAAGATAGTTTCAAATAAATTTGCTAAAATTTCGTTCATAAAACTTAAAATTTGTAAGAAAATCCAAAAAGATCGAAGATAGTTTCAATTTAATTTGCTAAAATTTCGTTCATAAAAATTAAAATTTGTAGGAAAATCCAAAAAAATCGAAGATTGCTTAAATTAAATTTGCTAAAATTTAGTTCATAAAACTTAAAAAATTTAAGAAAATCCTAAAAAATCGACAATAGTTTCAATTAAATTTGCTAAAATTTCGTTCATAAAAATTAAAATTTGTAAAAAAATCCAAAAAAATAGAAGATAGTTTCATTTAAATTTGCTAAAATTTCGTTCATAAAAATTAAAATTTGTAAAAAAATCCTAAAAAATGACAATAGTTTCAATTAATTTTGCAAAAATTTCATTCATAAAATTAAAATTTTTAAAAAAATCCAAAAAAATCGAAGATAGTTTCAATTAAATTTGCTAAAATTTCGTTCATAAAAATAAAATTTGTAAAAAAATCCAAAAAAATCGAAAATAGTTTCAATTAAATTTGCTAAAATTTCGTTCATAAAAATTAAAATTTGTCAGAAAATCCAAAAAAATCGAAGATAGTTTCAATTATATTTGCTAAAATGTCGTACATAAATATTAATATTGGTAAAAAAATCCAAAAAAATAGAAGATAGCTTAAATTAAATTTGCTAAAATTTCGTTCATAAAAATAAAAATTTTAAAAAAATCCAAAAAAATCGAAGATAGTTTCAATTAAATTTGCTAAAATTTCGTTCATAAAAATTAAAATTTGTAAAAAAATAAAAAAAAATCGACGATAGCTTAAATTAAATTTGCTAAAATTTAGTTCATAAAACTTAAAATTTTAAGAAAATCCAAAAAAATCGAAGATAGTTTCAAATAAATTTGCAAAAATTTTGTTCATAAAAATTAGAATTTTAATAAAATCCAAAAAAATCGAAGATCGTTTCAATTTAATTTGCTAAAATTTCGTTCATAAAAATTAAAATTTGCAAAAAAATCCAAAAAAATCGAAGATAGTTTCAATTAAATTTGCTAAAATTTAGTTCAAAAAACTTAAAATTTGTAAGAAAATCTAAAAAAATCTTAGATAGATTATATCAAATTTGCTAAAATTTATTTCAAAAGCATAAAATTTGTCAGAAAATCCAAAAAAATCGAAGATAGTTTCAAATAAATTTGCTAAAATTTCGTTCATAAAACTTAAAATTTGTAAGAAAATCCAAAAAGATCGAAGATAGTTTCAATTTAATTTGCTAAAATTTCGTTCATAAAAATTAAAATTTGTAGGAAAATCCAAAAAAATCGAAGATTGCTTAAATTAAATTTGCTAAAATTTAGTTCATAAAACTTAAAAAATTTAAGAAAATCCTAAAAAATCGACAATAGTTTCAATTAAATTTGCTAAAATTTCGTTCATAAAAATTAAAATTTGTAAAAAAATCCAAAAAAATAGAAGATAGTTTCATTTAAATTTGCTAAAATTTCGTTCATAAAAATTAAAATTTGTAAAAAAATCCTAAAAAATGACAATAGTTTCAATTAATTTTGCAAAAATTTCATTCATAAAATTAAAATTTTTAAAAAAATCCAAAAAAATCGAAGATAGTTTCAATTAAATTTGCTAAAATTTCGTTCATAAAAATAAAATTTGTAAAAAAATCCAAAAAAATCGAAAATAGTTTCAATTAAATTTGCTAAAATTTCGTTCATAAAAATTAAAATTTGTCAGAAAATCCAAAAAAATCGAAGATAGTTTCAATTATATTTGCTAAAATGTCGTACATAAATATTAATATTGGTAAAAAAATCCAAAAAAATAGAAGATAGCTTAAATTAAATTTGCTAAAATTTCGTTCATAAAAATAAAAATTTTAAAAAAATCCAAAAAAATCGAAGATAGTTTCAATTAAATTTGCTAAAATTTCGTTCATAAAAATTAAAATTTGTAAAAAAATAAAAAAAAATCGACGATAGCTTAAATTAAATTTGCTAAAATTTAGTTCATAAAACTTAAAATTTTAAGAAAATCCAAAAAAATCAAAGATAGTTTCAATTAAATTTGTTAAAATTTCGTTCATAAAAATAAAAATTTGTAAAAAAATAAAAAAAAATCGAAGATAGTTTCAATTAAATTTGCTAAAATTTCGTTCATAAAAATTAAAATTTGTAAAAAAATCCAAAAAAATCGAAGATAGTTTCAATTAAATTTGCCAAAATTTCGTTCATAAAAATTAAAATTTGTAAAAAAATTCAAAAAAATCGAAGATAGTTACAATTAAGTTTGCTAAAATTTCATTCATAAAAATTAAAATTTGTAAAAAATCCAAAAAAATCGAAGATAGTTTCAATTAAATTTGCTAAAATTTCGTTCATAAAAATAAAAATTTTAAAAAAATCCAAAAAATCGAAGATAGTTTCAATTAAATTTGCTAAAATTTCGTTCATAAAAATTAAAATTTGTATAAAAATCCAAAAAAATCGAAGATAGTTTGAATTAAATTTGCTAAAATTTCGTTCAAAAAAATTAAAATTTGTTAAAAGGCCAAAAAAATCGAAGATAGTTTCAATTAAATTTGCTAAAATTTTGTTCATAAAAATTAAAATTTTAAAAAAATCAAAAAAAATCGAAGATAGTTTCAATTATATTTGCTAAAATTTAGTTCATAAAACATAAAATTCGTATCGCAATCCAAAAAAAACGAAGATAGTTTCAATTATATTTGCTAAAATTTAATTCATAATACTTAAAATTTGTAAGAAAATAAAAAAAAATCGAAGATAGTTTCAATTAAATTTGCTAAAATTTCGTTCATAAAAATAAAATGTGTAAAAAAAATTCAAAAAATTCGAAGATAGTTTCAATTAAATTTGCTAAAATTTCTTTCATAAAAATTAAAATTTGAAAAAAAAAAAAAAAAATCGAAGATAGTTTCAATTAAATTTGCTAAAATTTCGTTCATAAAAATTAAAATTTGTACGAAAATACGAAAAAATCGAAGATAGCTTAAAATAAATTTGCTAAAATTTAGTTCATAAAACTTAAAAATTTTAAGATAATCCAAAAAAATCGAAGATAGTTTCAAATAAATTTGCAAAAATTTTGTTCATAAAAATTAGAATTTTAATAAAATCCAAAAAAATCGAAGATCGTTTCAATTTAATTTGCTAAAATTTCGTTCATAAAAATTAAAATTTGTAAAAAAATCCTAAAAAATGACAATAGTTTCAATTAATTTTGCAAAAATTTCATTCATAAAATTAAAATTTTTAAAAAAATCCAAAAAAATCGAAGATAGTTTCAATTAAATTTGCTAAAATTTCGTTCATAAAAATAAAATTTGTAAAAAAATCCAAAAAAATCGAAAATAGTTTCAATTAAATTTGCTAAAATTTCGTTCATAAAAATTAAAATTTGTCAGAAAATCCAAAAAAATCGAAGATAGCTTAAATTAAATTTGCTAAAATTTAGTTCATATAACTTAAAACTTTTAAGAAAATCCAAAAAATCGAAGATAGTTTGAATTAAATTTGCTAAAATTTCGTTCAAAAAAATTAAAATTTGTTAAAAGGCCAAAAAAATCGAAGATAGTTTCAATTAAATTTGCTAAAATTTTGTTCATAAAAATTAAAATTTTAAAAAAATCAAAAAAAATCGAAGATAGTTTCAATTATATTTGCTAAAATTTAGTTCATAAAACATAAAATTCGTATCGCAATCCAAAAAAAACGAAGATAGTTTCAATTATATTTGCTAAAATTTAATTCATAATACTTAAAATTTGTAAGAAAATAAAAAAAAATCGAAGATAGTTTCAATTAAATTTGCTAAAATTTCGTTCATAAAAATAAAATGTGTAAAAAAAATTCAAAAAATTCGAAGATAGTTTCAATTAAATTTGCTAAAATTTCTTTCATAAAATTAAAATTTGAAAAAAAAAAAAAAAAATCGAAGATAGTTTCAATTAAATTTGCTAAAATTTCGTTCATAAAAATTAAAATTTGTACGAAAATACGAAAAAATCGAAGATAGCTTAAAATAAATTTGCTAAAATTTAGTTCATAAAACTTAAAAATTTAAGATAATCCAAAAAAATCGAAGATAGTTTCAAATAAATTTGCAAAAATTTTGTTCATAAAAATTAGAATTTAATAAAATCCAAAAAAATCGAAGATCGTTTCAATTTAAATTGCTAAAATTTCGTTCATAAAAATTAAAATTTGCAAAAAAATCCAAAAAAAATCGAAGATAGTTTCAATTATATTTGCTAAAATTTAGTTCATAAAACATAAAATTCGTATCACAATCCAAAAAATCGAAGATAGTTTCAATTATATTTGCTAAAATTTAATTCATAATACTTAAAATTTGTAAGAAATTAAATAAAATCGAAGATAGTTTCAATAAATTTGCTAAAATTTCGTTCATAAAATTAAAATTTTTAAAAAAATCCAAAAAAATCGAATATAGTTTCAATTAAATTTGCTAATACATCGTTCATAAAAATTAAAATTTGTAAGAAAATCCAAAAAAATCGAAGATAGCTTAAATTAAATTTGCTAAAATTTACTTCATAAAACTTAAAAATTTTAAGATAATCCAAAAAATCGAAGATAGTTTCAAATAAATTTGCAAAAATTTTGTTCATAAAAATTAGAATTTTAATAAAATCCAAAAAAATCGAAGATCGTTTCAATTTAATTTGCTAAAATTTCGTTCATAAT
Organism: Andrena marginata; assembly: GCA_963932335.1. NCBI lineage: Eukaryota > Metazoa > Arthropoda > Insecta > Hymenoptera > Andrenidae > Andrena > Andrena marginata. The sequence continues at coordinate 113,760 of CAWVQI010000100.1, forward strand.
AATTAAAATTTGCAAAAAAATCCAAAAAAATCGAAGATAGTTTCAATTAAATTTGCTAAAATTTAGTTCAAACAACTTAAAATTTGTAAGAAAATCTAAAAAAATCTTAGATAGTTTATATCAAATTTGCTAAAATTTATTTCAAAAACATAAAATTTGTCAGAAAATCCAAAAAAATCGAAGATAGTTTCAATTAAATTTGCTAAAATTTCGTTCATAAAACTTAAAATTTGTAAGAAAATCCAAAAAGATCGAAGATAGTTTCAATTTAATTTGCTAAAATTTCGTTCATAAAAATTAAAATTTGTAGGAAAATCCAAAAAAATCGAAGATTGCTTAAATTAAATTTGCTAAAATTTAGTTCATAAAACTTAAAAATTTTTAGAAAATCCTAAAAAATCGACAATAGTTTCAATTAAATTTGCTAAAATTTCGTTCATAAAAATTAAAATTTGTAAAAAAATCCAAAAAAATAGAAGATAGTTTCATTTAAATTTGCTAAAATTTCGTTCATAAAAATTAAAATTTGTAAAAAAATCCTAAAAAATGACAATAGTTTCAATTAATTTTGCAAAAATTTCATTCATAAAATTAAAATTTTTAAAAAAATCCAAAAAAATCGAAGATAGTTTCAATTAAATTTGCTAAAATTTCGTTCATAAAAATAAAATTTGTAAAAAAATCCAAAAAAATCGAAAATAGTTTCAATTAAATTTGCTAAAATTTCGTTCATAAAAATTAAAGTTTGTAAGAAAATCCAAAAAAATCGAAGATAGCTTAAATTAAATTTGCTAAAATTTAGTTCATAAAAATTAAAATTTGTCAGAAAATCCAAAAAAATCGAAGATAGCTTAAATTAAATTTGCTAAAATTAATTCATATAACTTAAAACTTTTAAGAAAATCCAAAAAATCGAAGATAGTTTGAATTAAATTTGCTAAAATTTCGTTCAAAAAAATTAAAATTGGTTAAAAGGCCAAAAAAATCGAAGATAGTTTCAATTAAATTTGCTAAAATTTCGTTCATAAAAATTAAAATTTGTAAAAAAATCCTAAAAAATCGACAATAGTTTCAATTAATTTTGCAAAAATTTCATTCATAAAATTAAAATTCTTAAAAAAATACAAAAAAATCGAAGATAGTTTCAATTAAATTTGCTAAAATTTCGTTCATAAAAATAAAATTTGTAAAAAAATCCAAAAAAATCGAAAATAGTTTCAATTAAATTTGCTAAAATTTCGTTCATAAAAATTAAAATTTGTAAGAAAATCCAAAAAAATCGAAGATAGCTTAAATTAAATTTGCTAAAATTTACTTCATAAAACTTAAAAATTTTAAGATAATCCAAAAAAATCGAAGATAGTTTCAAATAAATTTGCAAAAATTTTGTTCATAAAAATTAGAATTTTAATAAAATCCAAAAAAATCGAAGATCGTTTCAATTTAATTTGCTAAAATTTCGTTCATAATAATTAAAATTTGCAAAAAAATCCAAAAAAATCGAAGATAGTTTCAATTAAATTTGCTAAAATTTAGTTCAAAAAACTTAAAATTTGTAAGAAAATCTAAAAAAATCTTAGATAGTTTATATCAAATTTGCTAAAATTTATTTCAAAAACATAAAATTTGTCAGAAAATCCAAAAAAATCGAAGATAATTTCAATTCAATTTGCTAAAATTTCGTTCATAAAATTAAAATTTGTAAAAAAATCCAAAAAAATCGAAGATAGTTTCAATTAAATTTGCTAAAATTTCGTTCCTAAAAATAAAAATATGTAAAAAATCCAAAAAAATCGAAGATAATTTCAATTCAATTTGCTAAAACTTTGTTCATAAAAATTGAAATTTCAAAAAAATCCAAAAAAATCGAAGGTAGTTTCAATTAAATTTGCTAAAATTTCGTTCATAAAAATTAAAGTTTGTAAGAAAATCCAAAAAAATCGAAGATAGTTTCAATTATATTTGCTAAAATTTAGTTCATAAAACATAAAATTCGTATCGGAATCCAAAAAAAACGAAGATAGTTTCAATTATATTTGCTAAAATTTAATTCATAATACTTAAAATTTGTAAGAAAATAAAAAAAATCGAAGATAGTTTCAATTAAATTTGCTAAAATTTCGTTCATAAAAATAAAATGTGTAAAAAAAATTCAAAAAATTCGAAGATAGTTTCAATTAAATTTGCTAAAATTTCTTTCATAAAAATTAAAATTTGAAAAAAAATAAAAAAAAATCGAAGATAGTTTCAATTAAATTTGCTAAAATTTCGTTCATAAAAATTAAAATTTTAAAAAAATCCAAAAAAATCGAAGATAGTTTCAATTAAATTTGCTAAAATTTCGTTCATAAAAATAAAATTTGTAAAAAAATCCAAAAAAATCGAAAATAGTTTCAATTAAATTTGCTAAAATTTCGTTCATAAAAATTAAAATTTGTAAGAAAATCCAAAAAAATCGAAGATAGCTTAAATTAAATTTGCTAAAATTTACTTCATAAAACTTAAAAATTTTAAGATAATCCAAAAAAATCGAAGATAGTTTCAAATAAATTTGCAAAAATTTTGTTCATAAAAATTAGAATTTTAATAAAATCCAAAAAAATCGAAGATCGTTTCAATTTAATTTGCTAAAATTTCGTTCATAATAATTAAAATTTGCAAAAAAATCCAAAAAAATCGAAGATAGTTTCAATTAAATTTGCTAAAATTTAGTTCAAAAAACTTAAAATTTGTAAGAAAATCTAAAAAAATCTTAGATAGTTTATATCAAATTTGCTAAAATTTATTTCAAAAACATAAAATTTGTCAGAAAATCCAAAAAAATCGAAGATAATTTCAATTCAATTTGCTAAAATTTCGTTCATAAAATTAAAATTTGTAAAAAAATCCAAAAAAATCGAAGATAGTTTCAATTAAATTTGCTAAAATTTCGTTCCTAAAAATAAAAATATGTAAAAAATCCAAAAAAATCGAAGATAATTTCAATTCAATTTGCTAAAACTTTGTTCATAAAAATTGAAATTTCAAAAAAATCCAAAAAAATCGAAGGTAGTTTCAATTAAATTTGCTAAAATTTCGTTCATAAAAATTAAAGTTTGTAAGAAAATCCAAAAAAATCGAAGATAGTTTCAATTATATTTGCTAAAATTTAGTTCATAAAACATAAAATTCGTATCGGAATCCAAAAAAAACGAAGATAGTTTCAATTATATTTGCTAAAATTTAATTCATAATACTTAAAATTTGTAAGAAAATAAAAAAAAATCGAAGATAGTTTCAATTAAATTTGCTAAAATTTCGTTCATAAAAATAAAATGTGTAAAAAAAATTCAAAAAATTCGAAGATAGTTTCAATTAAATTTGCTAAAATTTCTTTCATAAAAATTAAAATTTGAAAAAAAATAAAAAAAAATCGAAGATAGTTTCAATTAAATTTGCTAAAATTTCGTTCATAAAAATTAAAATTTTAAAAAAATCCAAAAAAATCGAAGATAGTTTCAATTAAATTTGCTAAAATTTCGTTCATAAAAATTAAAATTTGTAAAAAAATAAAAAAAAATCGACGATAGCTTAAATTAAATTTGCTAAAATTTAGTTCATAAAACTTAAAATTTTAAGAAAATCCAAAAAAATCAAAGATAGTTTCAATAAAATTTGTTAAAATTTCGTTCATAAAAATAAAAATTTGTAAAAAAATCAAAAAAAATCGAAGATAGTTTCAATTAAATTTGCTAAAATTTCGTTCATAAAAATTAAAATTTGTAAAAAAATCCAAAAAAATCGAAGATAGTTTCAATTAAATTTGCCAAAATTTCGTTCATAAAAATTAAAATTTGTAAAAAAATTCAAAAAAATCGAAGATAGTTACAATTAAGTTTGCTAAAATTTCATTCATAAAAATTAAAATTTGTAAAAAATCCAAAAAAATCAAAGCTAGTTTCAATTAAATTTGCTAAAATTTCGTTCATAAAAATAAAAATTTTAAAAAAATCCAAAAAAATCGAAGATAGTTTCAATTAAATTTGCTAAAATTTCGTTCATAAAAATAAAAATTTGTAAAAAAATCCAAAAAAATCGTATATAGTTTCAATTAAATTTGCTAAAATTTCGTTCATAAAAATTAAAATTTGTAAAAAAATCCCAAAAAATCGAAGATAGTTTCAATTAAATTTGCTAAAATTTCGTTCATAAAAATAAAAATTTTAAAAAAATCCAAAAAATCGAAGATAGTTTCAATTAAATTTGATAAAATTTCGTTCATAAAAATTAAAATTTGTAAAAAAATCCAAAAAAATCGAAGACAGCTTAAATTAAATTTGCTAAAATTTAGTTCATAAAACTTAAAAATTTAAAGAAAATCCAAAAAAATCGAAGATAGTTTCAATTAAGTTTGCTAAAATTTCATTCATAAAAATTAAAATTTGTATAAAAATCCAAAAAAATCGAAGATAGTTTCAATTATATTTGCTAAAATGTCGTACATAAAAATTAATATTGGTAAAAAAATCCAAAAAAATAGAAGATAGCTTAAATTAAATTTGCTAAAATTTAGTTCATAAAACTTAAAATTTTAAGAAAATCCAAAAAAAATCAAAGATAGTTTCAATTAAATTTGCCAAAATTTCGTTCATAAAAATTAAAATTTGTAAAAAAATCCAAAAAAATCGAAGATAGTTTCAATTAAATTTGCCAAAATTTCGTTCATAAAAATTAAAATTTGTAAAAAAATTCAAAAAAATCGAAGATAGTTACAATTAAGTTTGCTAAAATTTCATTCATAAAAATTAAAATTTGTAAAAAATCCAAAAAAATCGAAGATAGTTTCAATTAAATTTGCTAAAATTTCGTTCATAAAAATAAAAATTTTAAAAAAATCCAAAAAAGCGAAGATAGTTTCAATTAAATTTGCTAAAATTTCGTTCATAAAAATAAAAATTTTAAAAAAATCCAAAAAATCGAAGATAGTTTCAATTAAATTTGATAAAATTTCGTTCATAAAAATTAAAATTTGTAAAAAAATCCAAAAAAATCGAAGATAGCTTAAATTAAATTTGCTAAAATTTAGTTCATAAAACTTAAAAATTTAAAGAAAATCCAAAAAAATCGAAGATAGTTTCAATTAAGTTTGCTAAAATTTCATTCATAAAAATTAAAATTTGTATAAAAATCCAAAAAAATCGAAGATAGTTTCAATTATATTTGCTAAAATGTCGTACATAAATATTAATATTGGTAAAAAAATCCAAAAAAATAGAAGATAGCTTAAATTAAATTTGCTAAAATTTAGTTCATAAAACTTAAAATTTTAAGAAAATCCAAAAAAATCAAAGATAGTTTCAATTAAATTTGCTAAAATTTCGTTCATAAAAATAAAAATTTTAAAAAAATCCAAAAAAATCGAAGATAGTTTCAAATAAATTTGCTAAAATTTCGTTCATAAAAATTAAAATTTGTATAAAAATCCAAAAAAATCGAAGATAGTTTCAATTATATTTGCTAAAATGTCGTACATAAAAATTAATATTTGTAAAAAAATCCAAAATAATAGAAGATTGCTTAAATTAAATTTGCTAAAATTTAGTTCATAAAACTTAAAATTTTAAGAAAATCCAAAAAAATCAAAGATAGTTTCAATTAAATTTGCTAAAATTTCGTTCATAAAAATAAAAATTTTAAAAAAATCCAAAAAAATCGAAGATAGTTTCAATTAAATTTGCTAAAATTTCGTTCATAAAAATTAAAATTTGTAAAAAAATAAAAAAAAATCGACGATAGCTTAAATTAAATTTCCTAAAATTTAGTTCATAAAACTTAAAATTTTAAGAAAATCCAAAAAAATCAAAGATAGTTTCAATTAAATTTGTTAAAATTTCGTTCATAAAAATAAAAATTTGTAAAAAAATAAAAAAAAATCGAAGATAGTTTCAATTAAATTTGCTAAAATTTCGTTCATAAAAATTAAAATTTGTAAAAAAATCCAAAAAAATCGAAGATAGTTTCAATTAAATTTGCCAAAATTTCGTTCATAAAAATTAAAATTTGTAAAAAAATTCAAAAAAATCGAAGATAGTTACAATTAAGTTTGCTAAAATTTCATTCATAAAAATTAAAATTTGTAAAAAATCCAAAAAAATCGAAGATAGTTTCAATTAAATTTGCTAAAATTTCGTTCATAAAAATAAAAATTTTAAAAAAATCCAAAAAATCGAAGATAGTTTCAATTAAATTTGCTAAAATTTCGTTCATAAAAATTAAAATTTGTATAAAAATCCAAAAAAATCGAAGATAGTTTCAATTATATTTGCTAAAATTTCGTTCATAAAAATTAAAATTTGTAAAAAAATCCAAAATAATCGAAGATAGTTTCAATTAAATTTGTTAAAATTTCGTTCATAAAAATAAAAATTTGTAAAAAAATCCAAAAAAATCGAAGATAGTTTCAATTAAATTTGCTAAAATTTCGTTCATAAAAATTAAAATTTGTAAAAAAATCCCAAAAAATCAAAGATAGTTTCAATTAAATTTGCTAAAATTTCGTTCATAAAAATAAAAATTTTAAAAAAATCCAAAAAATCGAAGATAGTTTCAATTAAATTAGATAAAATTTCGTTCATAAAAATTAAAATTTGTAAAAAAATCCAAAAAAATCGAAGATAGCTTAAATTAAATTTGCTAAAATTTAGTTCATAAAACTTAAAAATTTAAAGAAAATCCAAAAAAATCGAAGATCGTTTCAATTTAATTTGCTAAAATTTCGTTCATAAAAATTAAAATTTGCAAAAAAATCCAAAAAAAATCGAAGATAGTTTCAATTATATTTGCTAAAATTTAGTTCATAAAACATAAAATTCGTATCGCAATCCAAAAAAATTGAAGATAGTTTCAATTATATTTGCTAAAATTTAATTCATAATACTTAAAATTTGTAAGAAATTAAAAAAAATCGAAGAGAGTTTCAATTAAATTTGCTAAAATTTCGTTCATAAAATTAAAATTTTTAAAAAAATCCAAAAAAATCAAAGATAGTTTCAATTAAATTTGCTAATACTTCGTTCATAAAAATTAAAATTTGTAAGAAAATCCAAAAAAATCGAAGATAGCTTAAATTAAATTTGCTAAAATTTACTTCATAAAACTTAAAAATTTTAAGATAATCCAAAAAAATCGAAGATAGTTTCAAATAAATTTGCAAAAATTTTGTTCATAAAAATTAGAATTTTAATAAAATCCAAAAAAATCGAAGATCGTTTCAATTTAATTTGCTAAAATTTCGTTCATAAAAATTAAAATTTGCAAAAAAATCCAAAAAAATCGAAGATAGTTTCAATTAAATTTGCTAAAATTTAGTTCAAAAAACTTAAAATTTGTAAGAAAATCTAAAAAAATCTTAGATAGATTATATCAAATTTGCTAAAATTTATTTCAAAAACATAAAATTTGTAAGAAAATCCAAAAAGATCGAAGATAGTTTCAATTTAATTTGCTAAAATTTCGTTCATAAAAATTAAAATTTGTAGGAAAATCCAAAAAAATCGAAGATTGCTTAAATTAAATTTGCTAAAATTTAGTTCATAAAACTTAAAAAATTTAAGAAAATCCTAAAAAATCGACAATAGTTTCAATTAAATTTGCTAAAATTTCGTTCATAAAAATTAAAATTTGTAAAAAAATCCAAAAAAATAGAAGATAGTTTCATTTAAATTTGCTAAAATTTCGTTCATAAAAATTAAAATTTGTAAAAAAATCCTAAAAAATGACAATAGTTTCAATTAATTTTGCAAAAATTTCATTCATAAAATTAAAATTTTTAAAAAAATCCAAAAAAATCGAAGATAGTTTCAATTAAATTTGCTAAAATTTCGTTCATAAAAATAAAATTTGTAAAAAAATCCAAAAAAATCGAAAATAGTTTCAATTAAATTTGCTAAAATTTCGTTCATAAAAATTAAAATTTGTCAGAAAATCCAAAAAAATCGAAGATAGCTTAAATTAAATTTGCTAAAATTTAGTTCATATAACTTAAAACTTTTAAGAAAATCCAAAAAATCGAAGATAGTTTGAATTAAATTTGCTAAAATTTCGTTCAAAAAAATTAAAATTTGTTAAAAGGCCAAAAAAATCGAAGATAGTTTCAATTAAATTTGCTAAAATTTTGTTCATAAAAATTAAAATTTTAAAAAAATCAAAAAAAATCGAAGATAGTTTCAATTATATTTGCTAAAATTTAGTTCATAAAACATAAAATTCGTATCGCAATCCAAAAAAAACGAAGATAGTTTCAATTAAATTTGCTAAAATTTCGTTCATAAAAATAAAATGTGTAAAAAAAATTCAAAAAATTCGAAGATAGTTTCAATTAAATTTGCTAAAATTTCTTTCATAAAAATTAAAATTTGAAAAAAAATAAAAAAAAATCGAAGATAGTTTCAATTAAATTTGCTAAAATTTCGTTCATAAAAATTAAAATTTGTACGAAAATACGAAAAAATCGAAGATAGCTTAAAATAAATTTGCTAAAATTTAGTTCATAAAACTTAAAAATTTTAAGATAATCCAAAAAAATCGAAGATAGTTTCAAATAAATTTGCAAAAATTTTGTTCATAAAAATTAGAATTTTAATAAAATCCAAAAAAAATCGAAGATCGTTTCAATTTAAATTGCTAAAATTTCGTTCATAAAAATTAAAATTTGCAAAAAAATCCAAAAAAAATCGAAGATAGTTTCAATTATATTTGCTAAAATTTAGTTCATAAAACATAAAATTCGTATCACAATCCAAAAAAATCGAAGATAGTTTCAATTATATTTGCTAAAATTTAATTCATAATACTTAAAATTTGTAAGAAATTAAATAAAATCGAAGATAGTTTCAATTAAATTTGCTAAAATTTCGTTCATAAAATTAAAATTTTTAAAAAAATCCAAAAAAATCGAATATAGTTTCAATTAAATTTGCTAATACATCGTTCATAAAAATTAAAATTTGTAAGAAAATCCAAAAAAATCGAAGATAGCTTAAATTAAATTTGCTAAAATTTACTTCATAAAACTTAAAAATTTTAAGATAATCCAAAAAAATCGAAGATAGTTTCAAATAAATTTGCAAAAATTTTGTTCATAAAAATTAGAATTTTAATAAAATCCAAAAAAATCGAAGATCGTTTCAATTTAATTTGCTAAAATTTCGTTCATAATAATTAAAATTTGCAAAAAAATCCAAAAAAATCGAAGATTGCTTAAATTAAATTTGCTAAAATTTAGTTCATAAAACTTAAAAATTTTTAGAAAATCCTAAAAAATCGACAATAGTTTCAATTAAATTTGCTAAAATTTCGTTCATAAAAATTAAAATTTGTAAAAAAATCCTAAAAAATGTCAATAGTTTCAATTAATTTTGCAAAAATTTCATTCATAAAATTAAAATTTTTAAAAAAATCCAAAAAAATCGAAGATAGTTTCAATTAAATTTGCTAAAATTTCGTTCATAAAAATAAAATTTGTAAAAAAATCCAAAAAAATCGAAAATAGTTTCAATTAAATTTGCTAAAATTTCGTTCATAAAAATTAAAGTTTGTAAGAAAATCCAAAAAAATCGAAGATAGCTTAAATTAAATTTGCTAAAATTTAGTTCATAAAAATTAAAATTTGTCAGAAAATCCAAAAAAATCGAAGATAGCTTAAATTAAATTTGCTAAAATTAATTCATATAACTTAAAACTTTTAAGAAAATCCAAAAAATCGAAGATAGTTTGAATTAAATTTGCTAAAATTTCGTTCAAAAAAATTAAAATTTGTTAAAAGGCCAAAAAAATCGAAGATAGTTTCAATTAAATTTGCTAAAATTTCGTTCATAAAAATTAAAATTTGTAGGAAAATCCAAAAAAAATCGAAGATGGCTAAAATTAAATTTGCTAAAATTTAGTTCATAAAACTTAAAAATTTTAAGAAAATCCAAAAAAATCGACAATAGTTTCAATTAAATTTGCAAAAATTTCGTGCATAAAAATAAAAATTTGCAAAAAAATCCAAATAAATCGAAGATAGTTTCGATTAAATTTGCTAAAATTTCGTTCATAAAAATTAAAATTTGTATAAAAATCCAAAAAAATCGAAGATAGTTTCAATTATATTTGCTAAAATTTCGTTCATAAAAATTAAAATTTGTAAAAAAATCCAAAATAATCGAAGATAGTTTCAATTAAATTTGTTAAAATTTCGTTCATAAAAATAAAAATTTGTAAAAAAATCCAAAAAAATCGAAGATAGTTTCAATTAAATTTGCTAAAATTTCGTTCATAAAAATTAAAATTTGTAAAAAAATCCCAAAAAATCAAAGATAGTTTCAATTAAATTTGCTAAAATTTCGTTCATAAAAATAAAAATTTTAAAAAAATCCAAAAAATCGAAGATAGTTTCAATTAAATTAGATAAAATTTCGTTCATAAAAATTAAAATTTGTAAAAAAATCCAAAAAAATCGAAGATAGCTTAAATTAAATTTGCTAAAATTTAGTTCATAAAACTTAAAAATTTAAAGAAAATCCAAAAAAATCGAAGATCGTTTCAATTTAATTTGCTAAAATTTCGTTCATAAAAATTAAAATTTGCAAAAAAATCCAAAAAAAATCGAAGATAGTTTCAATTATATTTGCTAAAATTTAGTTCATAAAACATAAAATTCGTATCGCAATCCAAAAAAATTGAAGATAGTTTCAATTATATTTGCTAAAATTTAATTCATAATACTTAAAATTTGTAAGAAATTAAAAAAAATCGAAGATAGTTTCAATTAAATTTGCTAAAATTTCGTTCATAAAATTAAAATTTTTAAAAAAATCCAAAAAAATCAAAGATAGTTTCAATTAAATTTGCTAATACTTCGTTCATAAAAATTAAAATTTGTAAGAAAATCCAAAAAAATCGAAGATAGCTTAAATTAAATTTGCTAAAATTTACTTCATAAAACTTAAAAATTTTAATAAAATCCAAAAAAATCGAAGATCGTTTCAATTTAATTTGCTAAAATTTCGTTCATAAAAATAAAAATTTGCAAAAAAATCCAAAAAAATCGAAGATAGTTTGAATTAAATTTGCTAAAATTTCGTTCAAAAAAATTAAAATTTGTTAAAAGGCCAAAAAAATCGAAGATAGTTTCAATTAAATTTGCTAAAATTTTGTTCATAAAAATTAAAATTTTAAAAAAATCAAAAAAAATCGAAGATAGTTTCAATTATATTTGCTAAAATTTAGTTCATAAAACATAAAATTCGTATCGGAATCCAAAAAAAACGAAGATAGTTTCAATTATATTTGCTAAAATTTAATTCATAATACTTAAAATTTGTAAGAAAATAAAAAAAAATCGAAGATAGTTTCAATTAAATTTGCTAAAATTTCGTTCATAAAAATAAAATGTGTAAAAAAAATTCAAAAAATTCGAAGATAGTTTCAATTAAATTTGCTAAAATTTCTTTCATAAAAATTAAAATTTGAAAAAAAATAAAAAAAAATCGAAGATAGTTTCAATTAAATTTGCTAAAATTTCGTTCATAAAAATTAAAATTTTAAAAAAATCCAAAAAAATCGAAGATAGTTTCAATTAAATTTGCTAAAATTTCGTTCATAAAAATAAAATTTGTAAAAAAATCCAAAAAAATCGAAAATAGTTTCAATTAAATTTGCTAAAATTTCGTTCATAAAAATTAAAATTTGTAAGAAAATCCAAAAAAATCGAAGATAGCTTAAATTAAATTTGCTAAAATTTACTTCATAAAACTTAAAAATTTTAAGATAATCCAAAAAAATCGAAGATAGTTTCAAATAAATTTGCAAAAATTTTGTTCATAAAAATTAGAATTTTAATAAAATCCAAAAAAATCGAAGATCGTTTCAATTTAATTTGCTAAAATTTCGTTCATAATAATTAAAATTTGCAAAAAAATCCAAAAAAATCGAAGATAGTTTCAATTAAATTTGCTAAAATTTAGTTCAAAAAACTTAAAATTTGTAAGAAAATCTAAAAAAATCTTAGATAGTTTATATCAAATTTGCTAAAATTTATTTCAAAAACATAAAATTTGTCAGAAAATCCAAAAAAATCGAAGATAATTTCAATTCAATTTGCTAAAATTTCGTTCATAAAATTAAAATTTGTAAAAAAATCCAAAAAAATCGAAGATAGTTTCAATTAAATTTGCTAAAATTTCGTTCCTAAAATAAAAATATGTAAAAAATCCAAAAAAATCGAAGATAATTTCAATTCAATTTGCTAAAACTTTGTTCATAAAAATTGAAATTTCAAAAAATCCAAAAAAATCGAAGGTAGTTTCAATTAAATTTGCTAAAATTTCGTTCATAAAAATTAAAGTTTGTAAGAAAATCCAAAAAAATCGAAGATAGTTTCAATTATATTTGCTAAAATTTAGTTCATAAAACATAAAATTCGTATCGGAATCCAAAAAAAACGAAGATAGTTTCAATTATATTTGCTAAAATTTAATTCATAATACTTAAAATTTGTAAGAAAATAAAAAAAAATCGAAGATAGTTTCAATTAAATTTGCTAAAATTTCGTTCATAAAAATAAAATGTGTAAAAAAAATTCAAAAAATTCGAAGATAGTTTCAATTAAATTTGCTAAAATTTCTTTCATAAAAATTAAAATTTGAAAAAAAATAAAAAAAAATCGAAGATAGTTTCAATTAAATTTGCTAAAATTTCGTTCATAAAAATTAAAATTTTAAAAAAATCCAAAAAAATCGAAGATAGTTTCAATTAAATTTGCTAAATTTCGTTCATAAAAATTAAAATTTGTAAAAAAATAAAAAAAAATCGACGATAGCTTAAATTAAATTTGCTAAAATTTAGTTCATAAAACTTAAAATTTTAAGAAAATCCAAAAAAATCAAAGATAGTTTCAATAAAATTTGTTAAAATTTCGTTCATAAAAATAAAAATTTGTAAAAAAATCAAAAAAAATCGAAGATAGTTTCAATTAAATTTGCTAAAATTTCGTTCATAATAAAAATTAAAATTTGTAAAAAAATCCAAAAAAATCGAAGATAGTTTCAATTAAATTTGCCAAAATTTCGTTCATAAAAATTAAAATTTGTAAAAAAATTCAAAAAAATCGAAGATAGTTACAATTAAGTTTGCTAAAATTTCATTCATAAAAATTAAAATTTGTAAAAAATCCAAAAAAATCAAAGCTAGTTTCAATTAAATTTGCTAAAATTTCGTTCATAAAAATAAAAATTTTAAAAAAATCCAAAAAAATCGAAGATAGTTTCAATTAAATTTGCTAAAATTTCGTTCATAAAAATAAAAATTTGTAAAAAAATCCAAAAAAATCGTATATAGTTTCAATTAAATTTGCTAAAATTTCGTTCATAAAAATTAAAATTTGTAAAAAAATCCCAAAAAATCGAAGATAGTTTCAATTAAATTTGCTAAAATTTCGTTCATAAAAATAAAAATTTTAAAAAAATCCAAAAAATCGAAGATAGTTTCAATTAAATTTGATAAAATTTCGTTCATAAAAATTAAAATTTGTAAAAAAATCCAAAAAAATCGAAGACAGCTTAAATTAAATTTGCTAAAATTTAGTTCATAAAACTTAAAAATTTAAAGAAAATCCAAAAAAATCGAAGATAGTTTCAATTAAGTTTGCTAAAATTTCATTCATAAAAATTAAAATTTGTATAAAAATCCAAAAAAATCGAAGATAGTTTCAATTATATTTGCTAAAATGTCGTACATAAAAATTAATATTGGTAAAAAAATCCAAAAAAATAGAAGATAGCTTAAATTAAATTTGCTAAAATTTAGTTCATAAAACTTAAAATTTTAAGAAAATCCAAAAAAAATCAAAGATAGTTTCAATTAAATTTGCCAAAATTTCGTTCATAAAAATTAAAATTTGTAAAAAAATCCAAAAAAATCGAAGATAGTTTCAATTAAATTTGCCAAAATTTCGTTCATAAAAATTAAAATTTGTAAAAAAATTCAAAAAAATCGAAGATAGTTACAATTAAGTTTGCTAAAATTTCATTCATAAAAATTAAAATTTGTAAAAAATCCAAAAAAATCGAAGATAGTTTCAATTAAATTTGCTAAAATTTCGTTCATAAAAATAAAAATTTTAAAAAAATCCAAAAAAGCGAAGATAGTTTCAATTAAATTTGCTAAAATTTCGTTCATAAAAATAAAAATTTTAAAAAAATCCAAAAAATCGAAGATAGTTTCAATTAAATTTGATAAAATTTCGTTCATAAAAATTAAAATTTGTAAAAAAATCCAAAAAAATCGAAGATAGCTTAAATTAAATTTGCTAAAATTTAGTTCATAAAACTTAAAAATTTAAAGAAAATCCAAAAAAATCGAAGATAGTTTCAATTAAGTTTGCTAAAATTTCATTCATAAAAATTAAAATTTGTATAAAAATCCAAAAAAATCGAAGATAGTTTCAATTATATTTGCTAAAATGTCGTACATAAATATTAATATTGGTAAAAAAATCCAAAAAAATAGAAGATAGCTTAAATTAAATTTGCTAAAATTTAGTTCATAAAACTTAAAATTTTAAGAAAATCCAAAAAAATCAAAGATAGTTTCAATTAAATTTGCTAAAATTTCGTTCATAAAAATAAAAATTTTAAAAAAATCCAAAAAAATCGAAGATAGTTTCAAATAAATTTGCTAAAATTTCGTTCATAAAAATTAAAATTTGTATAAAAATCCAAAAAAATCGAAGATAGTTTCAATTATATTTGCTAAAATGTCGTACATAAAAATTAATATTTGTAAAAAAATCCAAAATAATAGAAGATTGCTTAAATTAAATTTGCTAAAATTTAGTTCATAAAACTTAAAATTTTAAGAAAATCCAAAAAAATCAAAGATAGTTTCAATTAAATTTGCTAAAATTTCGTTCATAAAAATAAAAATTTTAAAAAAATCCAAAAAAATCGAAGATAGTTTCAATTAAATTTGCTAAAATTTCGTTCATAAAAATTAAAATTTGTAAAAAAATAAAAAAAAATCGACGATAGCTTAAATTAAATTTCCTAAAATTTAGTTCATAAAACTTAAAATTTTAAGAAAATCCAAAAAAATCAAAGATAGTTTCAATTAAATTTGTTAAAATTTCGTTCATAAAAATAAAAATTTGTAAAAAAATAAAAAAAAATCGAAGATAGTTTCAATTAAATTTGCTAAAATTTCGTTCATAAAAATTAAAATTTGTAAAAAAATCCAAAAAAATCGAAGATAGTTTCAATTAAATTTGCCAAAATTTCGTTCATAAAAATTAAAATTTGTAAAAAAATTCAAAAAAATCGAAGATAGTTACAATTAAGTTTGCTAAAATTTCATTCATAAAAATTAAAATTTGTAAAAAATCCAAAAAAATCGAAGATAGTTTCAATTAAATTTGCTAAAATTTCGTTCATAAAAATAAAAATTTTAAAAAAATCCAAAAAATCGAAGATAGTTTCAATTAAATTTGCTAAAATTTCGTTCATAAAAATTAAAATTTGTATAAAAATCCAAAAAAATCGAAGATAGTTTCAATTATATTTGCTAAAATTTCGTTCATAAAAATTAAAATTTGTAAAAAAATCCAAAATAATCGAAGATAGTTTCAATTAAATTTGTTAAAATTTCGTTCATAAAAATAAAAATTTGTAAAAAAATCCAAAAAAATCGAAGATAGTTTCAATTAAATTTGCTAAAATTTCGTTCATAAAAATTAAAATTTGTAAAAAAATCCCAAAAAATCAAAGATAGTTTCAATTAAATTTGCTAAAATTTCGTTCATAAAAATAAAAATTTTAAAAAAATCCAAAAAATCGAAGATAGTTTCAATTAAATTAGATAAAATTTCGTTCATAAAAATTAAAATTTGTAAAAAAATCCAAAAAAATCGAAGATAGCTTAAATTAAATTTGCTAAAATTTAGTTCATAAAACTTAAAAATTTAAAGAAAATCCAAAAAAATCGAAGATCGTTTCAATTTAATTTGCTAAAATTTCGTTCATAAAAATTAAAATTTGCAAAAAAATCCAAAAAAAATCGAAGATAGTTTCAATTATATTTGCTAAAATTTAGTTCATAAAACATAAAATTCGTATCGCAATCCAAAAAAATTGAAGATAGTTTCAATTATATTTGCTAAAATTTAATTCATAATACTTAAAATTTGTAAGAAATTAAAAAAAATCGAAGAGAGTTTCAATTAAATTTGCTAAAATTTCGTTCATAAAATTAAAATTTTTAAAAAAATCCAAAAAAATCAAAGATAGTTTCAATTAAATTTGCTAATACTTCGTTCATAAAAATTAAAATTTGTAAGAAAATCCAAAAAAATCGAAGATAGCTTAAATTAAATTTGCTAAAATTTACTTCATAAAACTTAAAAATTTTAAGATAATCCAAAAAAATCGAAGATAGTTTCAAATAAATTTGCAAAAATTTTGTTCATAAAAATTAGAATTTTAATAAAATCCAAAAAAATCGAAGATCGTTTCAATTTAATTTGCTAAAATTTCGTTCATAAAAATTAAAATTTGCAAAAAAATCCAAAAAAATCGAAGATAGTTTCAATTAAATTTGCTAAAATTTAGTTCAAAAAACTTAAAATTTGTAAGAAAATCTAAAAAAATCTTAGATAGATTATATCAAATTTGCTAAAATTTATTTCAAAAACATAAAATTTGTAAGAAAATCCAAAAAGATCGAAGATAGTTTCAATTTAATTTGCTAAAATTTCGTTCATAAAAATTAAAATTTGTAGGAAAATCCAAAAAAATCGAAGATTGCTTAAATTAAATTTGCTAAAATTTAGTTCATAAAACTTAAAAAATTTAAGAAAATCCTAAAAAATCGACAATAGTTTCAATTAAATTTGCTAAAATTTCGTTCATAAAAATTAAAATTTGTAAAAAAATCCAAAAAAATAGAAGATAGTTTCATTTAAATTTGCTAAAATTTCGTTCATAAAAATTAAAATTTGTAAAAAAATCCTAAAAAATGACAATAGTTTCAATTAATTTTGCAAAAATTTCATTCATAAAATTAAAATTTTTAAAAAAATCCAAAAAAATCGAAGATAGTTTCAATTAAATTTGCTAAAATTTCGTTCATAAAAATAAAATTTGTAAAAAAATCCAAAAAAATCGAAAATAGTTTCAATTAAATTTGCTAAAATTTCGTTCATAAAAATTAAAATTTGTCAGAAAATCCAAAAAAATCGAAGATAGCTTAAATTAAATTTGCTAAAATTTAGTTCATATAACTTAAAACTTTTAAGAAAATCCAAAAAATCGAAGATAGTTTGAATTAAATTTGCTAAAATTTCGTTCAAAAAAATTAAAATTTGTTAAAAGGCCAAAAAAATCGAAGATAGTTTCAATTAAATTTGCTAAAATTTTGTTCATAAAAATTAAAATTTTAAAAAAATCAAAAAAAATCGAAGATAGTTTCAATTATATTTGCTAAAATTTAGTTCATAAAACATAAAATTCGTATCGCAATCCAAAAAAAACGAAGATAGTTTCAATTAAATTTGCTAAAATTTCGTTCATAAAAATAAAATGTGTAAAAAAAATTCAAAAAATTCGAAGATAGTTTCAATTAAATTTGCTAAAATTTCTTTCATAAAAATTAAAATTTGAAAAAAAATAAAAAAAAATCGAAGATAGTTTCAATTAAATTTGCTAAAATTTCGTTCATAAAAATTAAAATTTGTACGAAAATACGAAAAAATCGAAGATAGCTTAAAATAAATTTGCTAAAATTTAGTTCATAAAACTTAAAAATTTTAAGATAATCCAAAAAAATCGAAGATAGTTTCAAATAAATTTGCAAAAATTTTGTTCATAAAAATTAGAATTTTAATAAAATCCAAAAAAAATCGAAGATCGTTTCAATTTAAATTGCTAAAATTTCGTTCATAAAAATTAAAATTTGCAAAAAAATCCAAAAAAAATCGAAGATAGTTTCAATTATATTTGCTAAAATTTAGTTCATAAAACATAAAATTCGTATCACAATCCAAAAAAATCGAAGATAGTTTCAATTATATTTGCTAAAATTTAATTCATAATACTTAAAATTTGTAAGAAATTAAATAAAATCGAAGATAGTTTCAATTAAATTTGCTAAAATTTCGTTCATAAAATTAAAATTTTTAAAAAAATCCAAAAAAATCGAATATAGTTTCAATTAAATTTGCTAATACATCGTTCATAAAAATTAAAATTTGTAAGAAAATCCAAAAAAATCGAAGATAGCTTAAATTAAATTTGCTAAAATTTACTTCATAAAACTTAAAAATTTTAAGATAATCCAAAAAAATCGAAGATAGTTTCAAATAAATTTGCAAAAATTTTGTTCATAAAAATTAGAATTTTAATAAAATCCAAAAAAATCGAAGATCGTTTCAATTTAATTTGCTAAAATTTCGTTCATAATAATTAAAATTTGCAAAAAAATCCAAAAAAATCGAAGATTGCTTAAATTAAATTTGCTAAAATTTAGTTCATAAAACTTAAAAATTTTTAGAAAATCCTAAAAAATCGACAATAGTTTCAATTAAATTTGCTAAAATTTCGTTCATAAAAATTAAAATTTGTAAAAAAATCCTAAAAAATGTCAATAGTTTCAATTAATTTTGCAAAAATTTCATTCATAAAATTAAAATTTTTAAAAAAATCCAAAAAAATCGAAGATAGTTTCAATTAAATTTGCTAAAATTTCGTTCATAAAAATAAAATTTGTAAAAAAATCCAAAAAAATCGAAAATAGTTTCAATTAAATTTGCTAAAATTTCGTTCATAAAAATTAAAGTTTGTAAGAAAATCCAAAAAAATCGAAGATAGCTTAAATTAAATTTGCTAAAATTTAGTTCATAAAAATTAAAATTTGTCAGAAAATCCAAAAAAATCGAAGATAGCTTAAATTAAATTTGCTAAAATTAATTCATATAACTTAAAACTTTT
The DNA here is from genome assembly GCA_963932335.1 of Andrena marginata. Lineage (NCBI taxonomy): Eukaryota > Metazoa > Arthropoda > Insecta > Hymenoptera > Andrenidae > Andrena > Andrena marginata. Next base: position 132,758 of record CAWVQI010000100.1, read on the forward strand.
AAGAAAATCCAAAAAATCGAAGATAGTTTGAATTAAATTTGCTAAAATTTCGTTCAAAAAAATTAAAATTTGTTAAAAGGCCAAAAAAATCGAAGATAGTTTCAATTAAATTTGCTAAAATTTCGTTCATAAAAATTAAAATTTGTAGGAAAATCCAAAAAAAATCGAAGATGGCTAAAATTAAATTTGCTAAAATTTAGTTCATAAAACTTAAAAATTTTAAGAAAATCCAAAAAAATCGACAATAGTTTCAATTAAATTTGCAAAAATTTCGTGCATAAAAATAAAAATTTGCAAAAAAATCCAAATAAATCGAAGATAGTTTCGATTAAATTTGCTAAAATTTCGTTCATAAAAATTAAAATTTGTATAAAAATCCAAAAAAATCGAAGATAGTTTCAATTATATTTGCTAAAATTTCGTTCATAAAAATTAAAATTTGTAAAAAAATCCAAAATAATCGAAGATAGTTTCAATTAAATTTGTTAAAATTTCGTTCATAAAAATAAAAATTTGTAAAAAAATCCAAAAAAATCGAAGATAGTTTCAATTAAATTTGCTAAAATTTCGTTCATAAAAATTAAAATTTGTAAAAAAATCCCAAAAAATCAAAGATAGTTTCAATTAAATTTGCTAAAATTTCGTTCATAAAAATAAAAATTTTAAAAAAATCCAAAAAATCGAAGATAGTTTCAATTAAATTAGATAAAATTTCGTTCATAAAAATTAAAATTTGTAAAAAAATCCAAAAAAATCGAAGATAGCTTAAATTAAATTTGCTAAAATTTAGTTCATAAAACTTAAAAATTTAAAGAAAATCCAAAAAAATCGAAGATCGTTTCAATTTAATTTGCTAAAATTTCGTTCATAAAAATTAAAATTTGCAAAAAAATCCAAAAAAAATCGAAGATAGTTTCAATTATATTTGCTAAAATTTAGTTCATAAAACATAAAATTCGTATCGCAATCCAAAAAAAATTGAAGATAGTTTCAATTTATTTGCTAAAATTTAATTCATAATACTTAAAATTTGTAAGAAATTAAAAAAAATCGAAGATAGTTTCAATTAAATTTGCTAAAATTTCGTTCATAAAATTAAAATTTTTAAAAAAATCCAAAAAAATCGAAGATAGTTTCAATTAAATTTGCTAATACTTCGTTCATAAAAATTAAAATTTGTAAGAAAATCCAAAAAAATCGAAGATAGCTTAAATTAAATTTGCTAAAATTTACTTCATAAAACTTAAAAATTTTAAGATAATCCAAAAAAATCGAAGATAGTTTCAAATAAATTTGCAAAAATTTTGTTCATAAAAATTAGAATTTTAATAAAATCCAAAAAAATCGAAGATCGTTTCAATTTAATTTGCTAAAATTTCGTTCATAAAAATTAAAATTTGCAAAAAAATCCAAAAAAATCGAAGATAGTTTCAATTAAATTTGCTAAAATTTAGTTCAAAAAACTTAAAATTTGTAAGAAAATCTAAAAAAATCTTAGATAGATTATATCAAATTTGCTAAAATTTATTTCAAAAACATAAAATTTGTCAGAAAATCCAAAAAAATCGAAGATAGTTTCAATTAAATTTGCTAAAATGTCGTCGATAAAAATTAATATTTGTAAAAAAATCCAAAAAAATAGAAGATAGCTTAAATTAAATTTGCTAAAATTTAGTTAATAAAAATTAAAAATTTTAAGAAAATCCAAAAAAATCAAAGGTAGTTTCAATTAAATTTGCTAAAATTTCGTTCATAAAAATAAAAATTTTTAAAAATCCAAAAAAATCGAAGATAGTTTCAATTAAATTTGCTAAAATTTCGTTCATAAAAATAAAAATTTGTAAAAAAATCCAAAAAAATCGTATATAGTTTCAATTAAATTTGCTAAAATGTCGTCCATAAAAATTAATATTTGTAAAAAAATCCAAAAAAATAGAAGATAGCTTAAATTAAATTTGCTAAAATTTCGTTCATAAAAATAAAAATTTTAAAAAAATCCAAAAAATCGAAGATAGTTTCAATTAAATTTGATAAAATTTCGTTCATAAAAATTAAAATTTGTAAAAAAATCCAAAAAAATCGAAGATAGCTTAAATTAAATTTGCTAAAATTTAGTTCATAAAACTTAAAAATTTAAAGAAAATCCAAAAAAATCGAAGATAGTTTCAATTAAGTTTGCTAAAATTTCATTCATAAAAATTAAAATTTGTATAAAAATCCAAAAAAATCGAAGATAGTTTCAATTATATTTGCTAAAATGTCGTACATAAAAATTAATATTGGTAAAAAAATCCAAAAAAATAGAAGATAGCTTAAATTAAATTTGCTAAAATTTAGTTCATAAAACTTAAAATTTTAAGAAAATCCAAAAAAATCAAAGATAGTTTCAATTAAATTTGCTAAAATTTCGTTCATAAAAATTAAAATTTGTAAAAAAATCCAAAAAAATCGAAGATAGTTTCAATTAAATTTGCCAAAATTTCGTTCATAAAAATTAAAATTTGTAAAAAAATTCAAAAAAATCGAAGATAGTTACAATTAAGTTTGCTAAAATTTCATTCATAAAAATTAAAATTTGTAAAAAATCCAAAAAAATCGAAGATAGTTTCAATTAAATTTGCTAAAATTTCGTTCATAAAAAATAAAAATTTAAAAAAATCCAAAAAAGCGAAGATAGTTTCAATTAAATTTGCTAAAATTTCGTTCATAAAAATAAAAATTTTAAAAAATCCAAAAAATCGAAGATAGTTTCAATTAAATTTGATAAAATTTTTTTCATAAAATTAAAATTTTAAAAAAATCCAAAAAAATCGAAGATAGTTTCAATTAAATTTGCTAATACTTCGTTCATAAAAATTAAAATTTGTAAGAAAATCCAAAAAAATCGAAGATAGCTTAAATTAAATTTGCTAAAATTTACTTCATAAAACTTAAAAATTTTAAGATAATCCAAAAAAATCGAAGATAGTTTCAAATAAATTTGCAAAAATTTTGTTCATAAAAATTAGAATTTTAATAAAATCCAAAAAAATCGAAGATCGTTTCAATTTAATTTGCTAAAATTTCGTTCATAAAAATTAAAATTTGCAAAAAAAATCCAAAAAAATCGAAGATAGTTTCAATTAAATTTGCTAAAATTTAGTTCAAAAAACTTAAAATTTGTAAGAAAATCTAAAAAAATCTTAGATAGATTATATCAAATTTGCTAAAATTTATTTCATAAACATAAAATTTGTCAGAAAATCCAAAAAAATCGAAGATAGTTTCAATTAAATTTGCTAAAATGTCGTCGATAAAAATTAATATTTGTAAAAAAATCCAAAAAAATAGAAGATAGCTTAAATTAAATTTACTAAAATTTAGTTAATAAAAATTAAAAATTTTAAGAAAATCCAAAAAAATCAAAGATAGTTTCAATTAAATTTGCTAAAATTTCGTTCATAAAAATAAAAATTTTAAAAAAATCCAAAAAATCGAAGATAGTTTCAATTAAATTTGATAAAATTTCGTTCATAAAAATTAAAATTTGTAAAAAAATCCAAAAAAATCGAAGATAGCTTAAATTAAATTTGCTAAAATTTAGTTCATAAAACTTAAAAATTTAAAGAAAATCCAAAAAAATCGAAGATAGTTTCAATTAAGTTTGCTAAAATTTCATTCATAAAAATTAAAATTTGTATAAAAATCCAAAAAAATCGAAGATAGTTTCAATTATATTTGCTAAAATGTCGTATATAAAAATTAATATTGGTAAAAAAATCCAAAAAAATAGAAGATAGCTTAAATTAAATTTGCTAAAATTTAGTTCATAAAACTTAAAATTTTAAGAAAATCCAAAAAAATCAAAGATAGTTTCAATTAAATTTGCTAAAATTTCGTTCATAAAAATAAAAATTTTAAAAAAATCCAAAAAAATCGAAGATAGTTTCAAATAAATTTGCTAAAATTTCGTTCATAAAAATTAAAATTTGTATAAAAATCAAAAAAAATCGAAGATAGTTTCAATTATATTTGCTAAAATGTCGTACATAAAAATTAATATTTGTAAAAAAATCCAAAATAATAGAAGATTGCTTAAATTAAATTTGCTAAAATTTAGTTCATAAAACTTAAAATTTTAAGAAAATCCAAAAAAATCAAAGATAGTTTCAATTAAATTTGCTAAAATTTCGTTCATAAAAATAAAAATTTTAAAAAAATCCAAAAAAATCGAAGATAGTTTCAATTAAATTTGCTAAAATTTCGTTCATAAAAATTAAAATTTGTAAAAAAATAAAAAAAAATCGACGATAGCTTAAATTAAATTTGCTAAAATTTAGTTCATAAAACTTAAAATTTTAAGAAAATCCAAAAAAATCAAAGATAGTTTCAATTAAATTTGTTAAAATTTCGTTCATAAAAATAAAAATTTGTAAAAAAATCAAAAAAAATCGAAGATAGTTTCAATTAAATTTGCTAAAATTTCGTTCATAAAAATTAAAATTTGTAAAAAAATCCAAAAAAATCGAAGATAGTTTCAATTAAATTTGCCAAAATTTCGTTCATAAAAATTAAAATTTGTAAAAAAATTCAAAAAAATCGAAGATAGTTACAATTAAGTTTGCTAAAATTTCATTCATAAAAATTAAAATTTGTAAAAAATCCAAAAAAATCGAAGATAGTTTCAATTAAATTTGCTAAAATTTCGTTCATAAAAATAAAAATTTTAAAAAAATCCAAAAAATCGAAGATAGTTTCAATTAAATTTGCTAAAATTTCGTTCATAAAAATTAAAATTTGTATAAAAATCCAAAAAAATCGAAGATAGTTTCAATTATATTTGCTAAAATTTCGTTCATAAAAATTAAAATTTGTAAAAAAATCCAAAATAATCGAAGATAGTTTCAATTAAATTTGTTAAAATTTCGTTCATAAAAATAAAAATTTGTAAAAAAATCCAAAAAAATCGAAGATAGTTTCAATTAAATTTGCTAAAATTTCGTTCATAAAAATTAAAATTTGTAAAAAAATCCCAAAAAATCGAAGATAGTTTCAATTAAATTTGCTAAAATTTCGTTCATAAAAATAAAAATTTTAAAAAAATCCAAAAAATCGAAGATAGTTTCAATTAAATTAGATAAAATTTCGTTCATAAAAATTAAAATTTGTAAAAAAATCCAAAAAAATCGAAGATAGCTTAAATTAAATTTGCTAAAATTTAGTTCATAAAACTTAAAAATTTAAAGATAATCCTAAAAAATCGAAGATCGTTTCAATTTAATTTGCTAAAATTTCGTTCATAAAAATTAAAATTTGCAAAAAAATCCAAAAAAAATCGAAGATAGTTTCAATTATATTTGCTAAAATTTAGTTCATAAAACATAAAATTCGTATCGCAATCCAAAAAAATTGAAGATAGTTTCAATTATATTTGCTAAAATTTAATTCATAATACTTAAAATTTGTAAGAAATTAAAAAAAATCGAAGATAGTTTCAATTAAATTTGCTAAAATTTCGTTCATAAAATTAAAATTTTTAAAAAAATCCAAAAAAATCGAAGATAGTTTCAATTAAATTTGCTAATACTTCGTTCATAAAAATTAAAATTTGTAAGAAAATCCAAAAAAATCGAAGATAGCTTAAATTAAATTTGCTAAAATTTACTTCATAAAACTTAAAAATTTTAAGATAATCCAAAAAAATCGAAGATAGTTTCAAATAAATTTGCAAAAATTTTGTTCATAAAAATTAGAATTTTAATAAAATCCAAAAAAATCGAAGATCGTTTCAATTTAATTTGCTAAAATTTCGTTCATAAAAATTAAAATTTGCAAAAAAATCCAAAAAAATCGAAGATAGTTTCAATTAAATTTGCTAAAATTTAGTTCAAAAAACTTAAAATTTGTAAGAAAATC